>LKNJ01001231.1:0-143962 GCA_002120245.1 Maccullochella peelii | reverse complement strand
CAAAGAGGCATGATGACAAACAGTGGGGAATAACTTTTGGGGGGGGGGACAGTGATGTGTGTGTGGTGTACTAGCCTCTCATCCCGCTGCTGTACGGCATTGCAGCTGCCTCTGAAGCCTCGGGCGCTCTGCTCTGCGGCCGCGAAGTGCTGAAGGGGCGTCTTTGAAAAGACAAGTGCGGTGGGAGGGGTATCGGTGAGGCTCACACCGTGCAGAGTGAGCACTACGAGGGCTTAGCGGAGTGATACAAGGCAGCAGAGAGAGGTGGAAGGTTTTTCATAGGTGCACAGATTTTGCCTACCTCAGCTTTAAGTTGTGGCCATCATTTCTCCATACACAATTGCATGAAACAGAAATTCAGATTTTTCCTCTCAGTTTAATGTTTCTGTACCCATGTGATGTGTTGTTGTTGACGTGTTGCTGGAAAGCGGGCACATTTAGACCATCACATGACAAAAGCTAGTGTGTGTTTGCTCTGTGTGGTGCAAAACAATAGTTCTGAGTGTCTCATCATACTGTGTGTGTTGTATTAGCAGAGCAGACCGTTCTGTTTTCCATGTGTCTCTCATTAGGCTATCTTTGGCAGGCCAGGCTGCTTCCACAGAGCTGAGACCGTGAAGCTCAACAAGGACACCCGTCACTGCCCGTCACTCAGATGGGTTCGAATTGAATCGAGCTGAAATGCTCCAGTGTTTGAGGAAGGTGTAGTCAAAGATTATTAAAAAGAAATCTATTAAAAGCTTTGCCTTGAGGAATTGGATGGAATTATTTTCTGTGGCTGTTGCTCTGTATAATCGAGCTGCTTTGTCATTCTGGCTGGAGAAAACGTTGAGATGCTTAACAGCAATATAAACCCTTTGATTTTTAGATTAAGGTTTGATGGTCTGTTGAAAATCTATTTCTAGAAAATAACTCTTGAAAAAAAAAAAAATCAATCTGCTAAATTTTGATTCTGTATAATTGTTCTTATTTCTGTTGCCTCCCTAACTCAACTTACTACTCCACCCAAACTCCAGCTAAACAAATGGAGCGTGCAGTCCAAAATCAACCAGTAGGATTCAGTGGAGCTTGCTGCACTTATATAGTAGACACTTCCTATTACTTATCATCAAGCTAATGGCTGCACTCAGATGAGCACAGGTCAGAAAAACTTGCATCAGTAAGGTTTAAATTTGCACGTGGGCTGTCTGGTTTGGACCTTTTGTCTTTGGATTTTCTCCTTTAGTTCCCAAGAATTTCTTCTGATCTCGGGCTGCAGAGGGCACCCTGAAATAAGATCTGCCTTTTCCTCTGTTTTCTGAGCTTGAATGAGTTTTTCACTCTTCTGCCTGCAGATAATCATAATGAAGAACAGATAAACCCTGCCCGAGGTGTCACGAGTTCACATGATCCTGTGTTATGTTAGACTCTAATGGAGTGACAATGGCTGGTGGTCAGTACAGATAAAAAGAGGTCTGTCAGTCTCGACTTGACTGACTGTCACTGACTTCTCTATTTTCACCTGCCCTCCAGTCACTGCGGACGGCAGACCTCACACACGGGTCAGTTGCATAATGCAGACACTGTGTGTTTTCAGGAGTAGCCTGGTCCTGCTGGCTCAGCAGAAGGAGAAAGAGATGGCCTTGCACTAACCTCACCTGCGCATTTAGATCCACACAGTCAGAACTCAGCACACACGCAGTCATGCACACGACTAGATAAAAAAGCACAAGGCCTCTTTGCAGCTCCTTTGTTTACTGAAACAACTTAATTCAGTTTTTAATCAGCTACGAAGCTCATGGCTATTCTGTTCTACCTCTGGGAACAAGAGGCCCATTTGAAGGGAGACAGGAAGTGCCTGGGCGCCTCACTTCCTGTTTATGAAGTTGGTCCCAGGCGAGAGTGAGAGGGCAGGGAGGTCTGGTGCAGCCTAATTGAACAGAGAAGGTGGTGGTGAGTAGGTAAGCCTTCCTTATTCGCTGTCCGCCTCAAACTAAAACACACACACACACACACACACACACACACACACACACACACACACACACTTGACTGCATAGCTGTGTAGTTGCCTCTGTGCTGCAGTGCCTTTGGCAGCTTTGCCCCCTCATTTGTTTGAGTTATCTACCATCTGACATGGCGGAGAGGAAGACGAGAACAAAACAGAAAAGGGAAGTTTTAAGTGGCCTCCAGAAATGCAACAATTTTCTGTACAGATTGTCATCTTTCACACTTTAAAAGCACAGCTGGATCCCACCTACGTCATGTTCAGACAAACACACAGTCAGACATTGAACTCCCTGCTTGAGACTATATTTAATCAGAGAGTAGCTGTGGCGAAGAGGCTGCTCTGGAGCGAGCAGAGAAGCTGCAGAGTGCTGACTCCAGCATGTTCTGAGGCGACGTTGGTAACATTATGTTCACTTGCAACTCGGAGGCTGCAGGCCAAACAAAGACTAACCTTAAATACCCTTTTGTATCACTGGATGTCTGCCAGCCTGTTATGGGCTTCAGTGAAAAAAATACTGCAACTATTGTTTCTCTTTTGTGTTGCAGACAGATGTGCGGTGCACACTGCACTAGCAACCCTCCCATCCCCCCTCTAGGAGAGATGATGTCACTGCATAAGCTTATCTCCCCAGGTGGGAGCCAGTTACCCCTCTAACTCCAGCCAATCAGAGGCTTGTTTACACCTGAATCCCCTGGCGAGGACACAAACACACACACGCACGCACGCACGCTCAACTTCATAGTGTTAAGAGTCGCTGATCTCATCTGTTCATAAAAGGATCAGATTGTATTGTTCTCACCACAGCTCATCCTTTACTGTAGGATGTGATATGTCTGTGGAGGGCGGAGGAAAAATGTGAACGTCAGCGCTCGTTAGCAGCGGTGGAGGGACACACACATTCCTGCTCTCGCTGCTCCAAGGACATTACCTCTTCACCTGCCTCAGCAAATCGTCTCTGGACCGTCTACAAATGTACGCCCTTCCTCTCCTCTGTTGTGGCCCTGACACAGAAACACGTGACGTTGTCGTGTCTTACCTAACAACACCGCTCTGCCTTTGCCCTCTGCCAAACACGTACACACTGTGCGTGTTTTTCCCCCTGATTGGCCCCCAGAGACTGATATTTACTGACATCCCTACATGATCTGCTGTCAAAGCTAATTGCCGGAAAACAAGCCTTTGGGTGGAACACAACTTCTGTCTAAAAAAAAAAGTTCATCACAGCCTGCTCTGTGTTATGGGACTTGCTGTGAGCTAACCATCACTGCCTCTTGTTTTTGAGCTGCTGCTGTTTGGTGGCAGTGTTGTTGTTGTTATGGGTGGGTGTCCATGAGGCGGTGCTGGTGGTTAAATCATGCCTGCCTCCTTCCTTAGTTCCAAGTATCTTCTTTGGAGAGATTAGACTCCCCCTCTTGGCAGGAGGGGTGTTGCTTCTTGCAGCACAAACACACTCACATTAGCTTCAGGTCCTCAGAACACCTCTAAGCCGATTAGAGGTTGAAATGCACACAGAGGCACCCTCACCAGATCTTCCTACAGGGAGCGCTCACTCGCTCGGTCATATTTTCCACCAGCTTGGTTCTTGGTTTGTTAATCTGTCAGCCTCCTTTAGTGACATGCTTCTCTTCACCTCTTTGCCCAATCTTGGGTGTGACCACTTCCTACTCTTTCATCCACTCCCAGTGTTCAATCAGACTCACACAATGGACCAGAGTTTCCTCTGCTGTCAGATGGTGGCGAGACCTCGTCTACTCATCAGAGGCTGAATTTTGTTTTTCTTTCTTTTTTTTGCTTTTCCATTTTTTGGGGTAAACTAACACTCTGAAGTTTTTATTTTCTAAACTCTTTAAGCAGTTATTCTCTGTTTTTGCTTGTTGTACACACACTCACATGCCTGAGTCATCACTATTTGAAGAGAACAGGGTGGACTGTGGTCTGGTGTTTTTAAATTGGGTAAAGATAATATATGGGGGTGTATTTGATTATAGGTTTTTATCAAGCACCTTGTGAACTCAGAATTTGTAAGCAGCACTGAATTTTTAAAATGCGCCACTCTGTGGTGTGTGTGTGTGTGTGTGTGTGTGTGGGCAGGGAGGCACTGGCTGTACTCTTCTCTGAAAATGTTCTTGTTCTCTCTTTGTGACCGTGCGGTTGTTGTGATAAGCAGAGCAGCAGATGTGAGTTGGCTGTTTTTTAAAGCCAAGCACACTCTGAGACCCTCTGGTGCTGTGACGACTCAGGCGATGCTCTCCTGAGATAACGGCTACTGTACAAAACAGGCTCCAGCTAATGGATATATAATGTTCGCACGCTCACATCTGTGGAGAACAGCGTTAATGAGACGGTACACAGACATCAGTGTTTTCCTAGAAACCCACGTCATTCACTGAGACGAAGTTTCAAAGGAAGTCTGACAATGGGGCAAGGCCAGCACAGGAGATGAGGGATGCGTTTGAAGTTTCATCCAAAAAAACCCGTTGTTCTTCAGTTTCTTTTTTTTTTTAAATCCTGCCTTCATAAAGGTAAATCTCTTACTTGAAACATTTTTTGTTTCTGTTGAAAGTGTTTTTGAGAGGTGTTGATTCGACTTTCTGATCATTTTGGAGGATGTAGTTTGTGGTGCTGTTGAACTGTACGGAGTCATACAGAGAGGTGTTTCTGTTATTTAGCCTGTCCTCATTGATTTAAATGGGGTTTCTTAAAATGTTCAATTTAAATTTTAACTCCATACTTGACAAAAAAAAAATACTACTTTCTTTGCATAAAAATGAATGTTATTTGTATATGACTGGGGCTTTTCAACTTTGTAGACTAAACCAGACCAGTTTTCTTCATTAATTAAAAAAAGAAGTCAAAAAAGGTTGAGAAGAATTGAAAACTGTCACACTGAAAAGTGTCAAATAATTAAAATTGTAGTGACAAATGAACAAAAGTTGTACTAACCTTACAAAAGGTACTTTTTATTGGATACATGAAAATTAAATTGGTACATTTTGTAGAATATTATTCAAATCTCCATAAGCATAAAGCAGCCTAAGATCCTAAGAGGCTGTGAAAAAGCATAGATCTGTACAACTTGTTTACTATCCGTCAGTAGCTCCAGTTCAGCAAGTTGAGACCTGGTCAGTTAGCTCCATGTTGTCAGGGTTAAAGAGCAAACAGGGCCTTGGCTGTGGCCGAAACAACAAATCAAACCCCAACGTTGCTGTCTGCTCACATGCCAGACAGTCTGATGGAGTTGTGCTGTCTGCTGATGCAGGAAATGAAGACCTTTCCCCTGGGAAAGGGGTCCCCCTAACCTCTCCTTTCATCTCTCATGTCTGTTTGTTATTGTTTGTCTCTCAGGGGCCGTGAGAATGCAAACTCGCTGCATGAGTTATGTAATATACCTAGAAACAGACTGACGTGTGTGTGTTAAGAAGCGGACTTATGTGATTTGGACTTGTGTTCTTTAGGCAGTGTGGTGATCCTATCAGCTGCTTTTTTTAATTTAGATTCAGGGTGACGCCGTGCCATACCTGTCTTTATGTAATAGAGATTTTAAACATTTTTCACATAATTGCCTCTAGTGCTGCAACTAACAACTATTTTGATAATCGATTAATATGTCGATTATTTCTACGATTAAGCTGGATGATGGCGTCGCCTGTTAATCTGCTTGTCAAATCGCCAGCGGCTGGTTTTATCAGCCAATCAGCTCGTAGCGAAGTCAGCTGGTCATCTCGACCTCTCATTTTATGTTTTTGCCTGTTCATCAACACAAGAAATGAAACTGTAGCAAGTAAGTCACTATCGTCATTCATATTTTAAGACGTTGCAAATTATATCCAGCTACACAAAAAGCCTGAAAAACGGGAAGATAGAACAGAAGTACAGAAAGTTGTTGCTATGGAAACAATTCACCGTTTGTCTAGTCGCACTGGTGTAAACTGTTAGGTTTCAGAACATTGCAGAATACTTGCAAGTTTCAATTTGTCTTGTTGCGAATCTTTGGTCTGAACTGGGCTTAAGACACACCACCTGTCCCTGCAGTGCTGTCTTTGTGTGCTGTGGTTCTGTCCCATCTCCTCGAGAGCCCCTAGTAGACTTTAACCGTGCTGCCACCTATTTTGTAGCAGTGTTAGAGGAGTCTGATTCTGAGCTTCTGGCCTGTCGGAGCTGTTGTACTAGAGGAGTGTGTTGTATACTCTGCTGCTTTAACTGAGGCCTTCTTCCCCTCAGACAGACCTGGAAATCCATGCTGGCATTGCTCTCCGGTTTTGTTGTTTTTTTTTATTTTTATTTTTTGAACCATGAAAAGAGAGCTCTGTTCACCCTTAAGCCCCATGGCCCACCCCATTATACTCTACACACACACACACACAAACACACATCCTGTGCAAACATGGGCGCTACCCCAGTCCTTTTCCCACCACCTCTTCGCTTCCTCCATCTATCCCTCTATTCCAAGGCGGTCTTTCTCCTCCATCCAGCCCCTCCACCTTATTCTCTACAGCTCTCGCACTCACACACACAGACTGCCTCTTGTGCTCCTGAGCAAACAGTAGCATATGTCTGACCACAGCTCTCCTCGCACCTCTTCTTTACGTCACACACTCCCGTCTCTTTGCCCCCAAACTTCACTTCTCCTTCTGTAGTGGTTTCTCTGAATAATTTCTGAAGTATTTTTTCATGTGTTTTTTTTTTTTTTTTTTTNCCACACCAGTAGTGGAAAGTAACTCATTAAGTTTTACAATCTTCAAAGGATTCCGGCGCCTATAGCGTCAGCTTAGTGCTGGTTTGGTGTCACAAAAAGTGGACACACACATGTACACACACACACACACACACAGAGCATCCACACCCTTATTATAAATCCTGGAATGGAAAAGTGGAATGGAAAACTCAGTCTAGCTATGACGTTGTGTAAGTTTCAGACAATGTCTGCAGTGAGACGCCTTTTCCAAGGGTGGGTACTGTTGGAGGTGATGTCGCTTACTTCAGCCTTCTTCTTACTCTAATGTAAAAAAGAGCTCGAATTCCCTCTACACTTCTCTCAAGAGTCAGGTCGCCGTTCTATAGGTTTCAAATGGTTTTGTATTTGACTTCACTTGCCTGATGTGAAAACGGTGCACACCTACATTTTGTGCCAGCAGGTGGCAGTGTTGTTCTCACACCGTAGTTGTTTCTGGACTTTATACGTGTGTGTTATGTATAAAACAAGGAATGTTCCTCTCTCACAAGCCAAACCACCCTGCGCACTGGTGTGTTACATTGGAGCTGTAATCTGTAGGTAATGTTTTGATTTGGTTCTGAAATGTTCAGAATTTTATCTTCAGTTGGGAGATCAGCAAGTTTAGTGTGTGTGTGTGTGTGTGTGTGTGTGTGTGTGTGTGTGTCCTATCCTCTGCACCAAGGTTATCATATTCTTCTTAGGAAAAGCCACAGTCTTTTCCTTTTTTGAGGTTTTATTAGAATTCTGGGAAGACGTTGTTTAGCCATGGGGGAACCTTTTGTGGGCACACGCACACGGCAGCACTTATGTGCAAGTATGATACCTCGTGTATCATGAGAGCAAAGGAAAGGAAATTTGAACATCTACAATTCCAGGACAACAGGGCAAACTCCACCTGCTGATGAAGTAAAGTGATTGTGAAGTGAACAGCTACTAAATGGACGATGCAGCGGGATTGTTTTCTTTAATCCTGTTTCCAAAGTTGAGAATGAACTCCCGAACCTCAACTATGAGGTTTAGAAGCAGTACTCACATTATCTTGCTACCTGGTGGTTTTCCTCGCTCCTCTGTAATAAGGTATAAGTCATTATAAGTGCGTACAGTTCACCCTCTTCCCCACACTGTCTTTGTGCCTCAGTCCCTTTTTGTCATGTGATTCAACACGGCACTGATGGAGTGACTCTGCTGCAGACCTGCAGCCATTAGCAGGACAGACAGCCTCATTACCATTCCCCTTTTACTTGCAGGCCTGGCTACAAAGTCACATACTGGCTATGCTGTGAACACCTGTGATGCAGCAGCATGTCACAGGTTATTCCACAGGTCAGCTACCACACCTGTCTCTCCTCCACCTTGACCGCTAATCCATAACCTTTCCGCCTCTGTCAGTTCATTGACTATTATATATTAGCTGATCTTGCACCTGAGCCTCGGGGCTCACAGGTACGCGCCTGGTGCGTGTGCGTGTACGCTCTTACACTTGACAGACCCAGTGTTTGGCTTCCCAGGTGGCGAATTATGAGATGGATAGAGACTCTCCCCTGCTAAGGAATGTAGGGAGGAGGAGTGCAGCAGCCAGGGCATGCTGTGACAACCTCCTACAGAGTCAAACTCTTTCACTCCTCTCTTCTCATCCAGTCTTCTGTTATTACTCTCATTTGCTCTCCTTTTTCTCTTCTGTTTTTTACTTCCCTCCATCACCCTCTCTTCACCCCTCTCGCTTAACTGATCTTAGCTACTCCCCCTTTCTCACTTCCTTCCTCCCCGTCCATTGCCCTCTCTCCTCTTCATATTCCATTCTGGCTGATATGTTCATGGTTAATCTGAGCAGTAACCGTGGAGATGGTGATTTATAAACGTCTGGACACGAGTCTGGTATTTCTCATCTCCTGTCTTCCATGTCTCTTCCTTCAGTCATAAACCAGCCAGAACATGGCCTCCTGTCTTTTATGCATACTTGGCTACTCTCTCTTCTTTGCAGACTTCCTTTTTGAAATCGCTCCAGTGACAGAAGATATGCAGAAACAGTTTAACATTTCAAAATCCAAACTAACCTGACTTCTAACTGGATTATGAACGCAGTGACAATCAGGCAGTCAAGTATTTCTCCTTTGTGCCGTTGCTGCTGTTAAATGGAGCATGAAGTTGTATGTTTGCTCATGAAGTGTACACATCTACCTCCCAAACAAGAAAAGCCAGAGTGCTTTGCTTCTTAGATCTCCTGCTCTTGATCTCCTTTAGCTCACTCTTCATGTTGCTCTTCTTTCCTTTGTTTAGCCAGGCTGTGTGCAGAGCATGATGGCATGTCTTTGCATGCAGCCCTTCCCCTACAGGAATGCAGAGCAAAAGAGACATGAAGCCAGAGAGGAGAAGAGTGCACATGTAAAGAGAGAAAGAGGACTTCAAGACCAAAGGAGAGAATAGGTCAAAGAAAAACTTGATGGGCAAGAACTGGTGATATCCAGTCCACTTTTAAAGGGCCTGACACATTAATATGATGTCTAAAACACCATGTATTGTCTATCAACAAAGATATGACAGCAGTGATAATGGCATTATGTGTATGACAGGAGCGCCCTGTAGAGAGGAAGTGTGATTTAAAAAAAAAAAAAAAAAAGGTTCGCAAAGTCATTAAGTACAGAGTTGGACTCCTGCTGCTTTGCCGAGTTTGAGGCTGTCTATCCTGGCCCAGGTTTTCATGCAGCACACACAGTCCAGTTTGTAGAAATGGAGGGTAAAGAGGTGAAGTTGGTTCTGGGACCTAGATTGGCTAATTTGCCTTTTCTTGGATCCGTTCTGTCATTTTTTTTAAAGCAGAAAGGGTGACAGGCACATGCTGTGTTTTTCTTATATGTACATTTTTCTAGCTGTGGCAGCAGAAACGGCACTCTTTTTGTCCAATTGAGGAGGTTGGTATTATAGGGTGGGTCGCTGGGTTCAGTGTGCAGAGTGTCTCCTGGCCCTGCTGACCTTTATCTGGGCCTATAGAAAACCCTCTGGCACTAAAGACCTTCAGTCTGCACTGTTTTTACTGGCTAAGACCTTACCTAAACATACTGCACCACTCCCACACACCCCGAACGCATCGCCAACTGAAGGTCTTACAGAGCAACTTGGAAACTGCTCTGATTTTTTTTATTTATTCATTTCGGTTTTAACACTGTTGGGCGCCTCACCCGTCTGTCATTTTGATCCCAGCCGTGACTGGCTGGAAGTTTTTCAGTAGGGCCGGGACCAAGCTGTTGCCAGGCCCCAAGGCACATCTGCTGTGGCTGTGACTCATCTACTGCTGGCCTGGAATCAGTGTTTTCTTTGTCCCAAATAGGTGGAATGTCCTCTGACTTTCAGATCCAACCTGTTGGACCAGCCGTCCATCTCTCTCAGCAGTGAAGAGAGCGCTGCAGGCCAACACACGTTGTCCAAAAAGACCTCCTCATTTGGACAGCTTTTAATATTTTTATGTGGGTTTTGTTGTAGCTTTAACAGTCCAGTATCTATTTGCTTTATCAGTAGATGGTTAAAACTTGCAGCAGTTTTGCTCTTGAGTTTTTAACATACCAATGTAACATATTCCTTTCAACATAGGACCGCCTCCATGATGCGTTTTAACACCAACACTGTAATGATTTGAATTACTTGCATTTTTCTCTACCATGGTCTCTATTTTCTTTGTGTTATCTGTTGGTCTGATCAGTTGTTGCTGTAGTTATCGTGGTTGTTGTTATTTCTTCACTCATCAGTCGACTGACTGATGAGTGAAGAAATAACAAGACCAGTGACGTCACAGTCTTTCCATAAATTGCCTTTAGTTCTCCTCCTCTTCTGTTCTCTTATGTGTAACTCAGAGTACACCTCTCCCGCAAACAAATGAGTATGTAATCAGAAGGCAGCTGTTTTACCTCGTGTCTGTGCCACTCATTCATTACAGCACACATCCTTTTCTATGTAGGGCTCCCTGTGAAAGGCTGGGTATACGCAGTGGCATTGATCGGTGCTTTGCAGCAACATCTGGTTTGGTGAGAGCAGGTGGCAGATGAGTGATGTTATGTCTTGTTTGTCTGCATAGAGGGAGGGAAACGTGACTGTGACGTTAGCAGAGAAGAAAGAGTAAACCTCTGTCCGCCAGACAATGGAATGCGGCCATTGGTTTCCATCCACGTCAGACGTTGTGTAAGAAGGTCCAAACTTGTGCGGCTCAATGGCACCGTCTCTGTCTCCACCTTCTCTGTTAGGCTGTAGACAAACTACAGGTGTGACTACATATTAGCTGTTTAACCAAAGAAAAGGCCACTTTTCAAGTCTAAAGCCACCTGCTCTTTAACGTCCATGCCTGTTTCATTAAAACACTTGTCCACAGTAACTCAGCAGTGAATGTAGAGGCCCAGGCCAAGCCCCAGTGATCTTGAATGGATGTCTTCTGTTTTCATTGACCACACGGATCCAATAGTTAGAGGCTAATTAATGGAATTAAAGTTCCCTGAGCACAGGATTTCCATTACAGCAACAAACTGCTTTCTCTTGGGTGGTCCCAAGTGGCGCATAAGTTCTTAATGTATCAACTATAATGACAATTTTACACTGTAGTATATCGGATATCTCTTTATAAACAGTATACTATACATGGTGCTGGTTATTGTTTGAAAAGTTTTTGATACTAGTGCCAGTTTGATAAAGTAGTATAGACACCAAAATTATTTTTTAGATACCTTACTACTATACTAAGAATTGTATACATGGTTTTTCTACAACCCTTTTTTTATTTCACAACAGAGATCTCAAATATAAAATGTTGTCTGAACACAAACAGCCGTACAACAACTTTGTTGAAATAAAATAGACTACACCTGGCATCATTTTGATTTAAATCAAACTTTCAGATCAAAAAGTAAGTTACAAAGCTGACATTTGATGCCCCTGTGCAGTACAGTTCTCAATGCTATGTGCTGCGGACACATTTCAGTTGCTATCAAAAAAGGATTGACTTTTTTATACTCAGCTCTAACTATATATATACACAACAACCCCAGCCCACACCACAAACCATGCTCACACCTGGTTACAGGTCCCCGTATCCCCTCACTTGCTTACACAGTCACTGATTAAGCTCCTCACTTATTTGTGCATACCCACACACACACTCTCTATCACACACACACACACACACACACGGCCTGTTCCCCTTCCCCTCCCTCTCTTTACACTGTTCTGTATTCTTTATGGGCCAGGCAGGCTGATGCTATATTTAGCACCAGGGGAAAAGTCAGTGCCCTGTTCTGGTCTTTCTCCCCTGGCCCCTGCTCCTCACCGCTGCTACCACAGCAGGAGCCACTCACTGGGCCCCTGTATCACCCAACTCCACCCACCAAACGTACGCACCCCTAGTGTGGTAAGCAGGAAGGCAGTCAGTCATGAGGGTGCAGAGAGGCGCCTGTCACACCCTCTGTCCCTCTGATTCTGTCAGGTCGTTTCCTTGGATTACATAGGGGCTTTTTAAACCACCAAGCAAGCAGCGTCTCAGAGGGTGTCTTTGTGTGTGTGTCCACGCTGCAGCAGCCAGCTGCTCCAGTATTTCTCACATCTGCAGCTTCACAACGGCCCCACAAGTTTTGTCTGAGGAGACTGAGAGGAAAAACAGACTTGTTGAAGAGAAGGGGAGACAATGAGAGGGAGAGGCAAGAAAAAACAAACTAAGAAAGGGAGGAGAAATGTGTAAAGAGAGCAATAGAAGAGACAATAAGAGAAGACGTTTGTTGAGAGGCAGCAATTAGAGGGAAGGAGGGCGAGGGAATGATGGTTCTGTAACACGAGTTGTAATCCTAGGAGTCGCACATATTCAGTGTTCATTTCCTCGTTCCTTTAGGTGTTGTTGGCTCAACTCGGTTAACAATTTAATTAGACTTTACATCGTACTCATGCTTCAAATCATGTTCATAATATGAAACTCGTTACAAACAATTCCCTCGGGCAAAGCCTTGCCCCCACAGAGGCGCACACAAAACTTTTGGTATTCTTATCAATCTCCCTTTGGCTCTCAAACAGGCTTTGTTTGATTCCCTCACTGGTTCCTCAGCTTTGACGTGTTTGAACTCGCCTGACTACTGCCAGCCTGTCACATTTGGACTCCAGGTGAAGTTCAGAATCAACAGGAGGATTGTCGCCCCACAGTCCCTGCATGCATGCACGCTGTGCTTAACCCGGCATCAGTTCTCACACCGAAAGAAGTGACGCACCGTGACAATACACACACTTTTAATTGCTGGTTGTGTGTAAGCTGCACTGTAACCTGCTAAAACTCACATTAGCCAGCGTTTGAGCCTGACATAAGAGTCAGTTTACATTTTTGCTTGTTTGCTTGCTCCTGTTTTTACATGCTATTTGTTTTATTTGAGTCATTGAAAATTAGCCTTTTAGCTAACACTGGCACATTACAGTGATTTGATCATTGTGCATTGCCACTGTAAAAATGGATAAAAGTAGTTTGACAAAATAATCTTAACTGAAGGTCCACTTAATGGCCTTTTCTGGAGCTTTCAACCACATTTCACAGTCCTCATTGGCAGATAAGTTTCCCCAGTTATTAACTTTTTTTGTCCTGTATAGTTATTGAAAAGGTCCTGCTCATGTAAACCTGTCCTATTACAGATAGATTTGTTACTGCAGCAGCACAATCAACAATATAATAAGAATTAACCATAGAAAAATAAAGAGCACAATTGTTACAGTAGGCATATAAAAGATAGCAGCACCTTATTTGATTGTAGCGCAGTTACTAGCTGACCACCTGTTGCTACATTGTAAGTACATGCACGAACCATGTCCACATGGACAGACTTTGACGTCACCACAGCCCGCCCACCGATCCCCTGTTCTCTTCTCTGATTGGATAACACGGGACAGAGAAGGAGGGCCTTCTGTAAACTCCTCAAAGTTTTTCTTCTCGCTGTGTAGTAAGTTTCAGACGGCTCAAACCCTAGAGAGAGTCAGACAGACTACATCTGAGTAACCCGAAGGGGAGCTATTCTGACATCATATATTCATGTTTTAAATTATGGTCGGAGATTATTGTTCCTTTTCTGGAGATAAGACGGACATGCACTCTCAGAGAAACTCCAAAAACGGACTAAGTTGCAAAATGGTGCTTCAGGCAGTCGGAAAAGTACTAAGGTAAAACTCCGTGCTTATTTTAACCTGACAAAGTGATGTTTGCTAATAACGTCTGTTATTGTCTGTACTGTAAATGTTATATTACATTTTCATGGAGCTTCGACGGACCGAGAGAGCCGTATAGCTAGTCCGAGCAAATAATATAGATTTTTTTTAATATATCGTATACTACTGCTTTCAGAGGCCAGAAACCTCGTTAACTGTATGTTTGTATTATTATTTTTTAGAGTAATTATTCCGTATTTCACCTTTAGCAGTTTTATTACAATGTTACAGACGTCCAGTGACTTTTACAAAGATTAGCTAAAGATACGTCGTGCTCACGTCCCGCCGGTCATATAAAACTAACTATAAGTCAGTAGCTCGTGTTTGTATCTGTTTTATCTGTTGTCTTTGTAACTCTGTAGCCTAGTTGTCTCCTCTCAGCAGTAATTACAGAAGTATTGGGACCCTCTGGTTCTGGGGTCACAGTAATTTAGCAGAAGCTGGTGAATGCCTCATTCCTCTTCCTGCAGCTCCCACTAACCAGACTCAACAAGAGCAATGTGACACAGTCTCCTCATCCAGTCTACTAAATTATTTAAGACGCCTGTTAGCGTTTTAGCATAGACAACTTAAAGAGGATTTATTTATTTATTTATTTAACTTTTTTGTTTTTAATAGAAATGGATAAAGGAACACATTATGGTCAGGGTTGAATATAGCAGGCATTTAAATCCTAATTGAATCCTATTCAAGGGCATCCAATTTACACTGTAGGCTACACTATAAACTGAAAATTGGAGGGAATAGACTAAACACATATCTTAGGACTAACTGAAAGTACATGCATCTCATTTTATGGTTGCTTTTTACTATTAACATACTGTTTTAGGTTGTTTTCTTTTAATGGAAAGCATGTTGGCCTACATTTGATGTATTAAAGTTGCTGTGTAAATTAGTTATGTTAGCAGCCATCTAAAGGTCATAATATGACCGAGCAGACTTAAAGAATGCAAGACCCATATAGGAGTGTGTAACATAACGGTGTGTGTGTGTGTGTGTGTGTGTGCATCATACACAGTGACGTGCACAACAACCCCAGTCATGATTAATCCGCGTGGAGAATCTGTGCAATTCAAGAAAGCATACAAATGTCACAGCAGTTGTAAATAAGGTAAATGTTAACCCAGTTTACATATGTGTATTTACCCTCTCTGTGTGAAGAAGACATGCAGTCATTATGAGTGTGTTCCTCCAGGGGACAGACCGTCCTGTTAATGCTTTGGTGAAGTTTCCTCTTACCTTTCAAGTCTGGGGACAGGTGTGTTTTCAAGCAGCAGCCCAAAGGGCACATGCCTCAAAACCTATTGTCATCTCTGAAGATGTGGAGAGTGATTGTGAGGCCAATATCCACCATCTTAGGATCTCTTAACAGATTATAAGATGGATGTAATGGATGCAGCAGAGAGTGTTATTGTATAGTATGTTGTTATGTCTGTTGCAAGACCGGTGACAGGTAGAGACACGTTCTGCTGCTCCTTTCTTACTGGGAACTCAACCGACTCACTTAAGAAATCAGCTGCTTATCGAAAAAATGCACTTTCATTTCATTTACATGGGAGGGACAAAAGGGGGTTTCCAGAAGTTTGATGTCAAAAAACACTTCATCAAAGTTAACAAGGATGCATAGTTTTGGGTTTTATGAGGGGGTGGGGGGCGCCGTATATCTGTTTTTATAGCTCCACTTTTAACCAGTTTCCTCCTCCAGTGAGTGGTTGAATGCCCTTGGCTTGGATGCAGGTATGAATACTAGACTTGCTAAGATAGCTTTTAATGGTCCAGTCCCCTGAGAGTGAAGCCTTGTGTAATCCTGAACGCTTTTTCAGAATTGGCCATTCTTGCTCATATTGGATGCTTGAATCCAATCGCTTCTTATCGTGCCAAATCAATATCAGACCTAACCTTCTTCCCACAAGGGTTACATTTGCCAAGTGCTTAACCAGCGGCTCGTTCTTATCTCAATCCCAAACCCCCCTTTCCTGTCGCACACGTGCGTTGTGATGTTGATGAGGCTCCATTATAGTCTTGGCAGGGGGTCCTTACATTCTCTGCAGGCCTGAGAGCAACTGAATGGGATTTAACACAGGATGACAAGGGGAAGAGGAGGTAGCCAGAACTGTGCTGGGGTAGGGTCGTAGTCGAATTAGGTGTGTGTGTGTGTGTGTGTGTGTGTGTGTGTGTGTGTGTGCGTGCGTTTAGGCCTGCACCCTGGCTACAATTCTCATTTACTGATTTACAGTGCTGCTGACGCCCCCGGTGATGCTGCTGATTAAGTGGTGGCAGCTGCGCCTTCTTTGTTTTTGTTTCCTTCTTATCTCTTCACCCCAAAACTAAAACTTAAAAGTATTTGTGTGTCAGTGCAACTAACAGAGCAGTTACTCTGCAGATTTAAGCACTGCGAGGCTGAACCTCTGGTTTAGTCCGTCCTTAACTTGGTCTCTTTTTAGCCCCGTAATGGCTGCTGTGGTTTAGCTTTGGTGTGCTCAGACTGCCTGCTCTCCTCTGTCTGTGGTTTTTCAGGGAAAAGAGCCATTGAGCCTGTTCAATTTGAACCCTGAAATAGATCAGGAGGCCAGGCTTTGAGAAAAGTGATCCTCCTGACTGAAGCTGCTCTTTTTACAAAATGGTAGTGCTCATTCACTCAGTTCTAGTCTTATCAACTGAGATTGGAGCAATATCCTATTTCTATTGATGTTTTATTGCAGTTTTTTAAGCACTGAACAGGGGTTTTGTCAATCAGTTGACAAAGGAGGGATCAACTTCCTGACATTTGATTGATTGATTCTTACTCTGACCTATCAGGTGTTTGTTTGAAGGTCAGCTAGATGTGTTTGATTTCTCTGGTGTTCCTGGGTAGAAGACATCTGATTGTTGATCATTGAGTCTGTGGTGCTTGTTATCTCTCATATCCTTATCATAGACTTGTTTTTCAGTAAAAGGTATTGACAATAGAAGCTTATCTTTGCACCTTGGAGCGCCTCTTCTTGTTCCAGAGAGATAATGAAAATGTCCTGTAGTTTTCTTATTCTGCCTATCTGCTGAAAATAAAGTTCTTCTGCCTCTGCTGTTACTGTATTTGCTGTGGCAGTGCCAGTGCATTTGATTTTAGATCAGGGATCACTTTGCCCTCCCTAAATTGATAATTTTTTCATCTCTCAAATCACTATAAGCAGCAGCCGTCTTCAAGAAGATGGTAGACCCCTTTCTCGTCACTGTTGGATGGTTGCATGTGCTGTTCACCCTTGCAGATTACATTAACTGCATCCATATGCAAATAGTTAGATCCCTCTGCTATCCAGAAGGCCAATTCAAGCAACAGTTGCACAATATCGGCTTTGGCAGGAGCGGCAGGGAAAGTCATTACATGGGTTTTGTTAAACAGGTTTTAGAGTTAAGTTGTATTCAGTCACAGAGAGCCCAAATCAAAACACAAAATCCAAGGCTTGTTGCATGAGCGTTTTTGTTTTGAGATGATGTATGAAGTATGAAAAAAGCTGCCAGCATAGAGGCAATGCGGAGCTCTTTTTCTCATTTTTATCAAATTGTAGTATTTTAGAAGAGCACTTAAACTAATTCTCCAGCATAGCTCTGTAATGTGGCCCCGAGTGATTCCAGGATTAATTGGAACCAGGTTCTGGTAATGAGACAGGCTCGTGGTGTACCTGCCAGAGGCCTGCTCCTCTTTACACACAGTTTATTTTCGAGTGTAAGTGTATTCAGCAGGCAGGCACACAGTCAGCTAACATGCAGCAGCTGACATATGCATGAGTGTGAGGCCAAAGTGATGTCTGTTTGACGCACTTGAATCAAGACCGGACCGTGTACGCACACACAAGGACTTGCTTGGGACACACACATGCTTGCACAAACACATTCTCTCAGACCAGACAGGACTCGCTTCTTTTGGATTTTCTCGTGGGTCTCTGGTGGGATCAGGCTTGTGATACAGCTGTTGTGACCAGCTGGGTCGGCCTTGAAAAGGGAGAGGGGGGGCTACAGCCAGAGCCGTGTGTATATTGTGTTCATGAAGTCACAGGTGTATGTGTGTGTTGGGTACTGGTGCCGGTGTACAGGAGGAAAAGTAGTGAGTGAAAACGGCCGGGGGGAGTGGGGGAGATGTGAAAGGGATAAGAGAGTGGCTAACAGACTGAGTTGAACAGCTGTCAGCTCAGCCACTCCTCAGCTCTGTAGCACTGACCTCCATGTCACCTGACTATACAACCCTATTTCCTTATTGGTTTTTATTGCAGATAAACACCAGCATGTCTGTCTTCCTACTTCGCACCCTCCACCTCGACTTGAAAAGTTCAAAAGACACCAGATGTGCGCATGTGATTTCCTCGTGGCTCTTATTAGACTTCCACCAAGCCTGATCAGGTTTTCTTGACCGTAAGTACGTATCACAGACTGGTTCCTGTTGGTGCCAGGCAGGCTGTGGCTGTCCCGCACCCCCCGGCCCGAAGACATGTGCCTGGCCCTGGCCTTAGTTCCCCTCCACTCCTGCCTTCTGGCCTGCCCTGATCTGACGCTGATCTGGTGAGGAGAAAGAGGCATCTGCTGCCTTTTATGGCAAAAACTTGCCTGGGAGAACTTTACCAAGAGCAGACAAAGCTGTGTGTGTGTTGTAGTGAAGACACAGACTATGTGCGTATGAGGGGAGGAGTGCTGGCATAGAGGAAGTTTTCTTTATCCTAAAATAAACTAATGGTTCCACAATTTCACCTCCCCTTACCACACAAATGTTCGCAAGAAGTGGAGGAGGCTTTTGTATGGAAAAAAGATGAAATTACAGAGGGAGAGAGGCAGGAAATAGCTCAGTGAAACAGAATGTTTTCAAAAGGAAGGGGGGGGGGGCAAGACTGACTTGAACCTTTCACAGGAGCCGAACGTTTTTTCTGAGGGGCTTAGCAAAGCCTTTGAAAAGTTGTGAGAGCTGACGGTGTCTGTGGATGAAGCTCCATCCTCCTCCATTAAAGCCCTTTCACATGACGGAACATGTAGCTCGCAGCGCAAAACCACACGGACCACATGAGTCTGTGCCCTCATGAGCAGGAAGAATGTTTTTTTGGGGGGGGGTCTGTTTTGAGGGGGAGCAGGAAGCAGAGAGAGAGATAAGAAGAAGTGAAACAAATGATAAACCAGGCAGGGGAAGGAGCATTAAGTTAAGAGTTAAATAGAACGGTAATTAAAATGTGAGTGACAGAGGTCATGGAGTGAGGTAAACGGGAAGCTGATGGGGCAGGATAATAGTTGGGGACAGAAAGATGAAGGGAAAGGGATGAAAAGAGTGGGCAAGGATGAAACTGTGAGGCCTGAGGCTCCTAACCCAGATCAATAGGCTGTTTGGTCAGGTGAGCCTGCAACCATGAAGAGGAAAGGACAGAAGGAAATAACCACAAGTCTAAAGAAAGACGAAATATTGGAAAAAAACAAAGAGGGGTAGAGCGCTGAAAGAGCAGAGCAACAGGAGGAAAGAAGTGAAACAGAAAGTGGCCACTCATTAATAATTAGCCAGCAGAGTAATCTGCGGTGTCCTCAGTTTTTAAATGAGGACAAAACAAGCTCAGGAGCTGCCTGATAGGAAGAGCCAAATACCTTGATGAATCATTACCCAACAAATGAGAACCTGAGCAGTGTCGTGTGTGTGTCCGTGAACGTGATTGTGCAAGTGTTGGTCCTTCAAAACTTAAGGTTTTAACAGGCAGCCCAAAGGCATTTTGCAGCTAAGCATTTCTCCTGACAGATAAATTAGACAGCAGCGGACATGTAAAAAGGGAAAACTTAAACATTTACAAAGTAAACGGCTCCAGGCTCCGTGTGCATCCACATGCTGACATGCCCTCCCTTGTTTGATGAGGTGGAAAGCAGGGCGACACTTCCTGGAGAGGGGAATTAAACTGCAAAGGGCTTTTGAACACTGTGCTCTGGCCAAGAGGCCTCGTGCTCCGCAGCCCTGTCATGTTTTGTAAGTGTTTATTAGTTTCCATGGATATCAGCTGGACCTGTGTCGATCTACCTCCTCTCCTCATTCCTTTCTCCGCCTCTGCTCTCTCACTCCCCCTTCTGTTCTCAATCCTTTCCGTCTAAATCTATTTCTAATATCTCTGGCTGTAGATGTGGACTGTGAATGTAAACCCCCTTTCTTTTTTCCTGCAGAAACCCCACCAGCCTTTGCTTCTTTCCTGTAAAGTCCAGTGTTAGTCACAGCAGAGCCTGGGTGAAAGTGAGAAGGGTTTTGGTTGCTGCTGGAAAATAGTGTTTATGATCTCTCGTCATTAGTGCTGTTGGAGCAGCTCCCGCCGGTCCAGGAGCCGGAGCTGCCATCTTTCGGGGATGGTTGGGAGCATCTGGGGGTGTGACTGGGAAAGAGAGTGGTAAAGTGAGAGCCAAGAACACATGGCTGGATCATTGTGTTTAGACACAGGGTGTGGAGAGAGGGGAGGGATGAGAACTGGAGATAGAGGGGGCCAAGACGGGTGGAAATGAAGGTCAACAAAAGCACAATAAATTGAGGGAGCAAACTGAAACTCCCTTGTCCTTAAGCAAACCCAAACAGCGGTATAGAGATGGAGGGAAAAGTTGGGAACAGGAATAGAGTCATTACAGAACGAGGAAGGCCTTGAACAGAATACTAATTAACCTGGCTGTTGTTAGCTCTGACTTTCAGAGCGACAAAGAAGGAAGATTGTTGGCCCGTCCGATTACATTAGTCTGTACTTTGTAACGACCGTCCGACTCTCAGGCACTTTTGAAATCTTGCTTTGTAATTTCCTTAAAGAGGTACTGCGCATTTAAACATGTTTTTTTTTTAGCTGTAAAACTAAATGATATAACTGTACTGGGATGAAACGCATCAGTGCTGGTGTTTAATATTGATATTTCTTACCATATTTATACAAATCAGTCAACCGGTTGGGACCCGTCTACGTCATGAAATTGATATTAAAAAAGAAGACTCTAATCAGTGTGCTAGGAAGGGAGGGTTCTAGCAGAATTTGAGGGTGTAGTTACACTTTAATCTTTTATTGCCCTTGTCTTTTTTACAGCTCCTTAACCTGTCCCCTTTTCCTCTGTGTTTGCAGGAAGTCGAAGACGAAGCCAAATGGGAAGAAGCCTCCGGCAGAAGAGAAGAAGCAGTACTTGGAGCTAGAGTACACAAAAATCCGTGTGGTGGACTTTGACCTCAAGGAGCTGGTTGTGCTGCCCAGAGAAATAGATCTCAACGAATGGCTAGCCAGCAACAGTGAGTGACTATGGTGGCAGTCAGTGATAGATAGATGAGGACGATGTCCTGTACAGGCAACAGAAAGCACTACTGTAATTACTAAGCCTGTAAAAGCAGTTTAACATGGTAATTGCTATAAATGTGAAAGGGGCCTATTATCTCATTTATGACATAAAAATCCTTTAGTGAGGCTCAGAGTTTGCTCCGACTTATGTCAAATTTTCCTCAAGGGTTTGGAATTGTTTTTCCCAGTCAGCATGCATTTGTCTTCTGGAGATGACAAGATGTTCCAGCGGTGCTGGAGATGCAACTCCTGACAGAGCCAAGTCCTTAACACGATCCAGGCCTGGCACGGCATTGAGCCTGTTCCCAATAACAACACACACACACACACACACACACACACACACACACAGCACTTCTTTGAACACCATTGTTTTACTGCCACCTTCAGTGCAGTGTTTTAACTCTTACTGAAATTTATAGTTGGCATCATGAGCGTCATTTCTGGAGTTCGGTAAACTCACTGCAAAATTAAAGTCTACAAAATAAGTCTTATGAGACTTTCATTTTGTCTGCCTCCCTGACTTTGTTTTGGTTACGTGTCCAAACCAGCCAGGTGCTCGTGAGGGAAAAGGGGGAAAAAAACATGCATTCCTCTTTCCTTTTTATTTTAGGCTGATAAAACTTTGTTATAGAAAACAGGTGGGGCGTGTTTTCACATGTTAATGTGTTGAAAGTGGAAGTTATATAAGCTGGTATAGTTTGTTTAGCCAAATCAATAATGTTTGGAGTCATTTAATTCGAAAAGAGGGGATGGGTCCCACAGGGTTCCCATGGGACGGTCCAACTTTTAAACTTTTTTTTTTTGCGTCCTTGGGTTTGGAAATCACAATGAAAGCCATTTTGTTGCTCAAGATGACCAAAAATCATGTTTTCACAAATTGGAGCCAGATCAGTAGTAGAGTTGCTGCTCAGGCGGCGTCATAAATTATTACATAAAACATTTTCAAAGGGTTGCTTTCAGTGTTCAGACCTCCCAATGCTCTTTTAGTAGAAACTGTAAAAGCTACTCAACATGGGAAAATAACACAAGTGAAAATGTAAAGAAATATAAGACAAAGTCAGCCTCATAAGCTGCAGGCTCACACTGTTCTGCTGTGTGTCTGATGTAATTGTAATATTTTAATAAGTAAATCATCAAACTATCAATATTTTTTATCAGATGGCCTATTTATTCATAAAATTCTTTTAGCTAGTCAGGGATGATTATGTTGACATCGCTCAGCTCAAATAAAAAAAAGTCCCCCAACACTGAATGTTTTCCTTAAAGAGGTACTGTACACTTTTTTTTAGCTGTAAACTAAATGATATGACTGTACTATGATGAAACGCATCAATGCTGGTGTTAATATTGACATTTCTTACCATATTTATTTTTTTTAAAACTGGCATTTCATGGGTTGAAAACACGTCATCTACTGTTTTAAATCAGCCCTGAACCTGCAAAGGCCAATGTTGACATGGAGTCGACCGGTTGGGACCTGTCTACGTCATGAAATTTATATTAAAAAAAGACTCTAATCAGTGTCTGTCCTGTGTCTCCAGACACACAAACTACACCAGGCCACACCTCCTACAGTTGTTCCCTCACTCGTTGCATTTTTTAAAATATGCTGGGAGAGAGGCTTCTAGCTGAATTTGAGGCCGTAGTTACACTTTAGGAGCTCCAAAATGAATGAGAATGCTATTTTGGCAGTTCTCCCAATGTGTTTTACAGCATATAACAGGCTGTGAAGGAGTTTCCCTCATGGCAGAAATACCTGTTGAAGGATGCGATGACATGATGTATTAGTGTGTGCATGTGATCACAGTGACAGGTGCACAGCAGTGTACAGTACTGTAGGTTTGTCCTCATCATCCATATGAGAATGTGTAATGACAAATAGTCCACACTTATGTTAAGACAGTATTGTAGTCACTCATTCACATCATTCTGGCATGAAAAAGTATCCTCTCTATGATTTGTTTGATTCCTGTGTAACAGACGACACACACTGAATAACACGCTGTGAACTCTCTCTCTTGTCTTTGCCACAGCGACAACATTCTTCAATCTTATCAACCTGCAGTACAGCACCATCTCAGAGTTCTGCACTGGGGACACCTGTCAAGCCATGACGGCCTGCAACACGTAAGTTATCTCCGCCACGTTTTGGTTTATTCATCGCTCACCTGCCGAGGCCCATTGGTTTATTCATCACAAATCTAGTGTCCCATTGGTTAATTCATCAAGGGATGTTTTTCCGGTCAGCCAGGGACGGCTCACAAGCCAGAGGGTGCACTCAGGTTGTCATTTTGGTCCCTAACCCACTACCCACACGGTCCATCTTGGAATGTGCAGTATGCAGCTTTAACGTACTGCAGGGAGCTGTGGCACACTGAGTATGGCACCTTTGTGTCTCCATGCTTGCTGTGTCTCTGCTGCAGCACAGTGTATTTGAAGACGGGTTCACATCACTATGCTCTACTATGATGAGACTTCAGCAGTCTGTCAGACTGCTGACTTCGGTACTCATACTTCTGCTTGACTTGGGCTATGGTCTTTTTAGTACCAAATTCCCTCTTTTTCTTACTATCCCGAGCTACACACAGCAACAGACGGCAGCTATTTGCCCACTTTTTAAAATGATTTATTTGTTGCGATTTCAGTTTGCACTGTAAAACCCCAGAAGAGGATATCCTGTTTACTGGTCAGGAAGCTGCTAATTGCCACTGTCCCTACTTATCGATAACGCCATTATTATGGAAGAAGATGCACAGATTTTTGAGTCTGCAAAAACAGCCATATAATCACCTCATGTGTTAATCTTTTGGGTGAATTTTATTTAGTCTGTCGGCTGACAAATCTAGATTCTTTAGCTGTTTTTGACCTCTTGAGTGCCGCCTTTTTTGCGGACTCTGTATATTGTTATGCCTGTGGCTAATGGTGTAGTCATTTTTTGACTTGTGGATGAAGTTAATAAAAGTATCCATATGTCTGAGTAGGACAAAAGGGCTAAAAGAGCCACGGTATGAATATGTAGTCTAGCAAAGGCAGAACCCATGGCATGTGCTAATAACTGTAAATCCTTTGGTTTTGCACTCAAGATCTATCAATATGCTTCAAACACATCCAGTGTAGCTGCTACAGTAGGCTTAGTTCGTATCACATCTGACCACTGAGCAGAACAGTGAGACACTGAAGACACACTGGGGACAGACCTGGTGTAACTGTGGTCCAGCCTGTGTTTCTTGCAGCTATCTGAAGCCTACTAATATCATTATGTTCACATCACACTCACTGCCTAGATGGCGATTAAATCTTTACCAAAGGAGTCCGCCTTTAAACTGAAGCCATTTGTTCCAGTGGTAAGGCCAGCTCCAGGGCTGAAAACTGCAGGTTCATACCACTCTGAAGTCACCAGACACATGCTTTTTAAAATGTCTGTGATGTTTTTTAGAGGAATGTTGTAGCTGCAGTTTTCTCCAAATGTGGTTTAATTGCTACTGTGTACAGTAAAGCAACATGGAGGCCTATTTATTCCATGCTAACAGGGGGGAGGTGACTGACTGTAAGTATTTATCTAACTAGTTTGCCCTGTCAGGGTGGGGTGCCATCTTTATGTGTGAGCCCTTGTCTTTGGAGAGAGGCCTTCATTTCCCCTGTGTATACTGAAGGCTGGAAAAACCTGATTACCCACACTTGGAGAAATCACAACAGTCACTACCCAGCACACATTACATGCAGTATACAGGTGCACACACTCAGCCTGGACAAAAATATGACGGTGACAAACAACAGAAAAACACAGCCATTGAGAAATGACACAAGTATGACATATTTGCTGTGAAAGACACACTTGTCACGAGTTAACCTCTCAGTCAGCAGTGGATTTTTCCACTTCTGTCACCTTAAGCTACTGCCACTAACCCACACCCTGAGAAAAAGAAGCAGCAAATGTGTTTTGCCTGTAGTATGTGAAGAGTGGGGAGAGCACTGCAGATTGACATGTTTTTGTTTGCTCTGTCTATTGACCTGTGAACAACAGAGGTAATGTCTTAATCAAGAGGAAAAACACAGAATTAAACTTTTTTATTTTAGAGTCTCACAGCTCCACTCCAGATTTAACTAAAATGTTGAATGCGTTTTTGTTTAACTAACTGTTAAGACTGTGTTTCTAAGACGAAGCCCACCATTTATGATTGTACCTTCCCCGCTTGCCCGGCACCCCACCCTTTCCTGCCTGTGCAGGACCTGGCACCCGCGCCCCCCTCTGTGGTGAAAACTGACTGAGCCACAGTCACAGCAGCGTCAGTGCCCCTGCCCGAAGGCAGAGCTCAGCACTATTTTTGGAAGAAAATTTTTCCATGAGCTATGAGGGAACGGAACCATTTGGTAGCTATTTAGACCCATTTTGTATGGGTGGGTGGATAGGTGTGTGTGTGTGGGAGAGAGGGAGAACCCAATGATAAAATGCTCGTTAGCATTGGGTTCTTATAGCTGGTTCCATTTTGGATTTGGTTGGTAAAATACACTTGATTCATTTAGCTTTGTTACAAATCTCTTATCAAATATTTTATTCCCTATTTGCAAAGAGTGTGCAAAACGTTCAGCTAGTCATTTAGCTCTATTGCAAACATGTAATCTGTCTACCAGAACCTGAAGTTGTTGTTTTGTGATCAAATGTTTATTGCTTTTATTACATCCTTGAAACACACGCACTGTGCAGGTGCAGCCAGACATCATATAGCCACACATACCAACGTATATATTGTTTGTCCCCACACTTTACACCATTTTACACCATTCCCACCATTGATGACGTTTCCTGACCATTTGACCCCACAACACCAGCAACAATTCAAAAAACAAGCAATTGGTATTGTCACGATACCAAAATTATGACTTCGTTACGATACCAGCCTAAAGTATCTCGATACCAATACTGAAACTATACCACTGCAAAAATGTTAAACATCTTTCTCAAAAAATGTTTTGCTGTTGTGCTGCAGGGTGCTTCTCCACTTCCAGGATCAACTTTTTTTCTCTCGCTCTCTGTTTAGAGACAACTGACAAATATGTAGAATAAGTACTAATTTAAAAAACACATGGGCAGGAAAATCAAAAAGGTTGGCAAGCAGGATGCATAGTCTATAATGTATCAGAATCAGATCATTTCTATCATGTATGAAACATCATTTATAACGTTTATAATGTATTTTCGTGGCAGATTCACTGGCGGCGGGCGGAAAAAATAGGACAGACGCAGAAACGATCACTGCAGAGCCAGCCGTAGAGCTCCGCTGCACGCCGCCTCCTGTGTGAACAACCCAATTGGTTAACATGGGCGCCGAATGGAAGCAGGCGCCGCTTCGGGGCGTGTCCGCCTCCTATGTGAACCCATCTGCAGGGAATAGCAGAATGCTGCACACACACACTGCCGAGTTGTCGCACTGACTCGCTCTCGCACATTGACGCAACTGATAGGAAATATGGCTCTTTTTAAAACACTGTCATTCTTAAAGTATCGGTACTAATAAAATGGGGTATTGGTATTCATATAAACTTAAATGCTATCAAGCCCTGACCCGTGTGTTTATAAACAGTAAGGAAAGCATCCTCTGTTGCAGTATTTTATACTATATATGGCCATAGTTTTACCATGTCTGGGTGAGTGTGCAGGAGAGAAGGCATGTTTGTAGTTTAGTCAGTGTCTCTCCCACACAAACACACAGTCTAATCCTGTGTGAGTAAGTGTATTGTAGGAGTCTGGTCCTGCTGCTGCTGTGGTCAGTAGGTCTCCTCCCGCAGGGTCACTTATGTAGACTCTTTACATTCCTCAGGATGTGTAATGTCTGCCGTCCAGACCCACACTGCTAACACTTAAACCTGCAGGCATTTCTTTTTCACCATTTAATCTGCTTAGTAATCGACCTTTCCAGCTCACTGATCAGCCAGCTCGCCTTTTGTCTCTGTGGTTACCTTACCAATCCTGTTCTTACCTCGCTAATAGCTGCCTGCTGCTCATTCACCTGTCTCGAAGGTGTCTGCTGACCTGCTGTTTGACATTTGTTAACTATGACTCCGATCCGCCTGCCTGCAATTCTGTGACTGCAGAGAATTTGACCCAATCATGAAATGAAAGCTCCGGGACACAGGGTTCAGCAAGTCCACAAGAATGAAAACATGCAAACGTGAAATCTGGATAAGGACGTGTCTCTATGAGACACAAGAGACACTTTATAGTGTCACTGGACCGTATCTTCATTCTGATCCTTGTCACACAGAAAGTGAGACGTCATTGGGAGTGTGGTTTTCCCTGAATGACGAAATAAGGCCAGGTGTGAATTCCTGTGTGAATGAACCACAAGCATTCTTTAGAAAACACTCATTAAGATGAATTAAAACCCAATTCACAGTTGTGAAAGAGTTTCGTGCACCTTAGTGATATGTCATAAATGTTATTTAGCAAAGCGAACGTGACAGATTGATTGTCTTTCTCTTTCTAGAATATACTACTGGTATGACGAGAGGGGGAAGAAGACGAAGTGCACTGCTCCACAATATGTCGACTTTGTAATGAGTCTTTGTCAGAAACTGGTCACAGATGAGGAAATCTTTCCCACAAAATACGGTGAGTATCTCTCTGTTTCCAGGCCTGCGAGGCCTCTGAAGGGTCACAGAAGTAGCTGATGTTGCGCTGCTGCCCCCTGCTGCTTCAGATATGTTCAGAGTAAATGAGTGGTAGTCCAACAATAAACATTTGGAAGAAATTATAGTGATATTATTTAAGGCCACATCTTAAAATTGTTTTCACTATCAATCTGCTGATTAATGATGCCAGATGACTTATTGTGATTGTTTTGTCCGACCAGCCGTCCAAAACCCAAAGAAGTTTGTTTTACTGTCATAGAAAACTAAAGAAAAACGGAAAATATTCACATTTGAGAAGCTGGAACCAGACAATTTTTTGCAGATTAATTTTCTGTCGACCGACTAAACAATTAATCATCTAGTCATTTCAGCTCTAATACTATTCAAAAGTCCTGGGGTTATATTTACTTATGTTATTTTTTTCTTATTATCAACCAATCCCATGAAAAGACCAAAACAATGAAATGTTCCTACTAACAAGTATTCCTCTGTGCCATAGATTAAAAAAGGAATATCTAAATTTGTGAGTGATTTTTAAAGGTTTATGTCCTCAGTAGGAACGAATAGGCTTAAGGCTGAGTCCCGCAGACAGGGTAGTTAAGTCAGAAAGTATTGAGAGACGGACGAACACATTGCTGATTTTGGTCTGTCATGGGATTTGTTGATGATCTATAAAACTATAGAACAACCTCAGCCTTGTCCTGTAAACATATTTCTCCCACATTGTGATTCCCGTGCCTAATCCAGTCCCTCCTGTCTGGCTTTGTTTCCTTTTTCTCCCTTCAGGCAAAGAGTTCCCCAACTCCTTTGAGTCCTTGGTAAAGAAGATCTGCCGGTACCTGTTCCACGTGCTGGCTCACCTCTACTGGGCGCACTTTAAAGAGACGGTGGCTCTGGACCTGCAGGGCCACTTGAACACTCTGTATGCACATTTCATCGTTTTCGTAAGGGAATTCAACCTGGTCGACCCCAAGGAGACCTGTATCATGGACGACCTGTCCGAAATCCTCTGCACCCCAGCCCCGCCCCCTGCGCCCGCCCCGGCCCCATCCACCCCAACCTCAGCGCCCTCCCCCTCTTCACAAAATCACGTGACGGAGAGATGAGCGGGGGCGGCGGTGAGACAGCAGCCCCGGGGGTGATAGAAGATAAGATGGAGAAGAGAAGGAAAGACAGCCTGGCCCCCTTCCTCGGTGCCAGCAGGACTTAGAGACCTTCCACTACCCTTATATTCGCTACGACACCAACCAACCAGCCGGAAGGAAGGGGGGGAGGGTTTTAGAGGGGGGGGTTGGGGTGGCGGGGAGGGGTTTGTCACGCCAGCAGGAATTGGCGTGAGCATTCCTCCCAGGGGCAAATCCCTCCCATCTTCTCTGCAATTTAAACTAGGAACAAAAAAGTATGTGTATGTTTTATTTTTGGTTTTATTTCACCTTTATTTTTGTTGAAGTTTTATTCAGTTTTATTTTTTGTTGAAGGGGGGGGTTGCGTGCAGTGTGTCCATCGGCCCTTCACCTCCCTCCATCCTCTACCTAACATACAGTACAGGAAAGGGGGCTCTGCTTTGCTTCAACCTACTATTGTACAGTGTTGTTAATGTGTGGGAGAAGAGGCGTCTCTGCTCACCTGCGGGCTCGTCCTTCCCTCCTCCTGCAGCGGCAGGAGGCGGCCTGCAGGCGCACGGAAAACTACGCTGGCCAGTAGGGAGCCACGTTACTGCCTGATGGGGCGATACTAGCCAATCACTGTTTGGGTTGTTTATGTGGGGGATGATTAAAGTGCTTCCTACTCAGGACCTGAGAGAGTACGTCACTGCTGCCAGAGAGAAGTCACTCTCCTTTTTCATTCTCTGTCCCTTGTTCACCAGACTGTTCGGCCCTTCCTATGACAGATGTTGATGGTGTTTAACTGCAGTATAGTCACATAATCACCTGGTGTTCCCCTAACAAACATATCCCAGAACCTACCTGTAGAGGGCAGCAGACATGTAGAGAACGCCACAGAAACAGGGAGACAGACAGGAAAATATAAAGATTGTATGTTAGATATTTAATCCGATACTTTGAGACCGCCCAGTGCCCGTATGAGGCTGAATCAGAGCTGTTTGCTGGCGTTCAGCACAGCAGCAGTCCCTTAAAACCACCAACACCACCAACACCCACTCCAGCAGCACAGAAGGACAAAGACATGAGGTAATGTCTGCAGGCCCAGAGAGGGAGAGACAGAGACAGAAAGAGGGGGTGGGAGTAGATGGTGTGGAGTTGCTCTGCTGTTTAACAGTCACCAGTACTCCCAGGGCAAAACTAAAAATCTCCACTTGTTTTGTTTTTTTGTTTGTTTTTTAATCGGTCCCTTTTAAAATGTGCTTTTTAAAAGGTTATCAGAGGAAACTTAGTTGAGAAATAATAACAATAATGGTATCATTACACATGTATAGAAAATGCACAGTCTGCTTGGACTTTACTGTACCATGAATCGCAAGCGGGTTCTGTCAGACATAGCCTCTGTATGGTGGAGGATTGGGTTTGTAATTCTCCTTTTTTATTTATTTCAATTTTTTTTTATTTTATTTTTTTTATTTTTTTTATTTTTTTGCAGGGTTCTTCAGTTCTGGCTCTCGTTTTTATGTATTTTAATTATTAACTAAGTTAAAAGCAATTTAATATTTTAAGCTCTGCGGATTATAATCTAATAAAAGAGAGAAATGCCACCCTGCCTCATTGTCTTCTGTATGAATGTGGATGTTTGTGTAAATGAAGCAAGAGGGAAGAAACACGTGTCTTGTGTGTTAAAAAATAAATAAATAATGACCAATTTTACAGTTCGCTCATGATGAGGAGTGCCACTCAGCCTGTAAAAACAGTCGTTTAATGTCTTGTGACTCTGGAGGAGCTGTGGGAGGACTTTGTGAAGTCTGAGGAAACAATTATGATGATGTCATCAGGGTTACCTCAATTTAAGCTTGGTGACTACAGATTTATACCAGAAACCCTGCCTTGCAAACTGGGGGCATAACATTTATAAGACGTGGAAATCCTTATTGGTTGCATTATGGGAAATGTAGGATCCTGGAGTTTTTTTCTACACTAGGGAATAAAAGTCAGGATTTCGAAGCCTCTGCTGCTTCAATTTTGGCTCTTGGGTGTCTTGTGAGTAGAGCCCAACCTGTAAATTGGCCAGCACAATTTATGGGTTGATATTGGCTTATGACAGTGTATCCATCAGTAATGGCAAAGATATGTTTGTGGTCAAACTAACTATTACAACGTGTCCACCAGAGAGCAGTGAAGTGTATTTTTCATCTGTAAAATGTCTCACAAAGTACATGTCATCTTGGTCTCAATAGGCACTTTTCACAGCAGCCATTTTGACATGTCATAGCAGGGTTAACGCAGGTGTAATTGATCAAATTGTGTCAAATTGAACTGATCCTCATCAAAAATGTTTGTTAATATCAATATTGATATCGGCCTTAAACTCCAGTATGAGTCGGGCTCTGTGAGTTAGTTAGGATGTTCTCGTTGGAGTGTCCCCTTTTAAGTCCTATTATTTGACCTCTCCATCCACAAACACGCTTTACATGAAGCATTCTTCTTTATTGCTTTTAGATACATGCAGTCACTCTTAATAAAAAAAATCCAAAAAAAAATCAATTACATGTTGACACACTGTTCATTCTGGACACCTCGGGCTTTAAGACAGTCACATCTCATCATTTCTCAGCGCATTCTGTCTTTGTGCATCTCCACCCTGACCCTGAGTGAAAAGCTTGCTGATGGGTGCATACATTTGACAGCATAGGGAGATGTCATGTGGATTACTGATTACAGCTAATCCATAACATATATTTATTATAAAATAAAGCATGATTTCTCATTTAACAATCCCCATGCTAATTTATTCTCATACAAAATGCTGGCAGACATGGTTTACGAGCTGTCCATCCAGGACCTGCGGACCACCGGGGTGCCCCGCCGCTTTCTCACAGACGCCCGCAAGGTGACGCCCTCGTTCAGTTTAAACCGAGCGATGCCGCCTGACTCATCCAGCTTCTTGGCGCTGCAGCAAGGTGTCGGGACCTTCACGGCGTTGCCGAACTTGGAGTAGTCCACCGCGTACATGCCGTCCTCTTCGGAGACTGTGGGCACGAAGCGCTGCCCCCACAGGATCTCCTCGGACACGTAGGAGGTCCTGGCCTGCGTGGTGATGCCCGTGGTCTCCACCACCCCCTCCAGTACCACGATCACTTCGATGTCCTCGTGTTGCAAGTCAGAGGCGGACAGGTTATACAGAGGGCTCTCCTTGTCGATCACGTGGCAGATGATGAGGGGGGACACCAGGAAGACGCCGTTGGTGCCCACCGGGTTATCCGTGTGGATGTCGATCTGGTCCAGAGGCACCACCTCGCCCTCCTCGGTGGTGGTTCTCCTGACCACCTGCATCCGCACGGTGGCGCTGATGATCATGCTTTTCCTCAGGTCCCCGATGCGGATCATGAAGCACAGCTTGTTATTTCGGATGGAGATGACGGCGTGCTTGCTGAAAATGAGCGTCTCTGCACGCCGGTTGGCCTGCGCAGTTTTCATGAAGATGCAGCCGAGCATGATGGCGTTGATGACCAGCCCGACAATGTTCTGCACGATCAGGATGATGATGGCGGAGACGCACTCCTCCGTGACCATCCGGCCCCCGAAGCCGATGGTCACCTGGACCTCTATGGAGAAGAGGAAAGCCGAGGAGAAGGAGTGAATGTCCGTTACGCACGGGACAAAGTCGCCTCCTCTCTGGTTCAAGTCGCCGTGCGCAAAGGCAATGAGCCACCAGATCATCCCGAAAAGGAGCCAGCTGCACAGGAAGGACATGGTGAAAATGATGAGCGTGTGGAGCCATTTTAAATCCACGAGAGTGGTGAAGACGTCCTGCAAGAATCGGCCCTGTTCTCGGATGTTGGTGTGCGCCACATTGCAGGTGCCGTTCTTGGCGACGAACCGAGCTTTCCCCGGCTTTGCTTTGAACCTGGGCTGCACGACACCCTCAGCCAAACGTGTCAGCAAGTAATCCTCAGGAATGAGTCCTTTCCTGGACAACATAGCGCTCCCATACTATGGAACCCACAGCCTTTTGGCTTTAAGGGTGCTGGTTCGTCTCTGTCCGGCTGAAAGATAAAGTATTTTCCTCTTTCCCGGTACCGTTTCTAAACAATCGGTCAGCTCCTTGGCAGCTGTAGGGCGCAGGAAGGGGAGTCTTGTTGTTGCCCGTTTTCTGGAGGTATGTGCGCTCCTCACGTTGCCTCCAGATCCGGCGCTTCACAACCGCGAAGTCCCAGGAGAAGATTCTTCTTCCAGCTCCGCAGCTGCCGCCGTCACTCACTACACCGAGCGACCCGGCATAGCTGTGCAACGCCGCCCAGTCCCATTGTGAATCCACCCACCGATGGTGCCCACACGCCGCGGCCTCGGGCGTAGAGGAAATTCAGTGAGATGTAAAATGTTGACGCAGGAAGATAATGGGCCTCTGAGCTGAGTTTTATCACCTTTGGATGAGAAGGCAGACTTTAGTGGCGCAGTTGGCTCCGAGCTGACTCCGCCACTTCACTATGGCTCGGTAACGTGAGATGGAGATGTAGAGAGGCAGTCCCTCCCTCCACCATCTCTGTGGTACCCTTCCTGTGATTCCTGTGATCAAAATGCAGCAGTGGCCCAGTACATATTAAAAACGGTGTAGTTGTGCAGCCTAAATGTTACAGGCAGGCAGCTTATCCTCTGAATATATAATGGATTAAATATAGGGCCCTCTACAGTAAATCACCCTCAGGCTGTTTGGTATAAACTTTACAAGAATAGAAAGTGGGCTGTTCACCCACAGGAACCAGATTCAGTCTTTTCATTAACATCCAGTCCTGGGTTTTGAAGTCTGATCGTTCCTTCTCATTTTCCTACCACCCATGGAAAGACTATTTTACAGGCCACTGTGCTCCTCTGGCATCCGTGTAACTTTCTAATGTCAGATGTCAGTCCTGGCTGCAGCAGGCGCAGTCTCTCATCCCACTGTGACACCCATGATCACCATGCTGTGTTTCTGGCTCTTTGCCTTGTCATGTGTTCCTCAGCCAGGTCACTTTAAACCTGCGATCCGCTGATGACTCATTTGTTTTGTACAGGGCATAAAGTCTCACTCACACAAGCACAAAAAAACTTTTCTATGACTTTAGTCTTAATCCCAGTCCTTCTCCTAAACACGCCCAACTAACAACACAAACATAAATGATAATTTATGTTTTATTAAGAAAGACTTTTTTTTATGTACAAATATAACACAACATGGTTAAAAAATAAGGAATATATTCCATGGGACAATTGCACTTTGAATGTCTTCCTTTAATGCTTCCTCTCTCTCTTCTTGTACTACTTGTCTGCTCGCACGAAGGAGGTGAAGACACTGTCCTCCTTGTCCAGCAGGGCCTGGGGCGTGTCGTACTCCAGGATGATCCCCCGCTTCATCACAATCACCAGGTCGGCATTCAGGATGGTGTGGACGCGATGCTGCGCGGCGGAGGGGAAGAAAACCAATCATTACACTGAGCAGCTGCTCCACTCCAGTCTTTAGAAACAAACATTCAATGCTTCATCACACAAAGTCTTACTGTACATGGATTAGAACAATATATATGTAATTAAACAGGCTCTTAGGTTAAAGTAGGAGAGGGTCTGGTTCTGTTCCTCCACAGTTAAATACCAGAGGTTACAGTAGCCTTTTCAAGTCATCACAGGTTCCCTTTTCTTGATTAGTTCATGTGAAATATCTAAAGTGAAGAGTTATGACATTTTAACATTCATGGATGATCTTTTCGATTACTTTATCTTGAAATAACCTTAAGAATCCAGAGGTGAATATGTCCTGGAAGTCTGCCATCTGCTCTGATTTCCCCCTTCCTACTTTTCTCTCTTACCTTTTTTTCATTTTCAGCACAGTCCTGCAGAAATAGCTCTTTGTCCTTGCTGCATTAGTTTGCAGCTTTGCATCAGCAGTGCAGGACGAGGGTCAGCGGTCTCAGGGGGGGGAAATAGGAGAGCCACATGCATCACAGTAAATGCCTAACGCACTGGCATGGTGTGGGGGAGATACTCACTGCTATAATAACTACTGTTCGGTCAGCAAAAGCAGTCATCACCACTTTCTGCAGGATGCTCTCCTGTGAGGACAGAAGCAGAGGGAGAAGAGGCTGACCACCACAAACTTACTGTCATGTTGACTGAGAATCAAAGACAAAAACAAAAGGACATGTGGGAGACAAAGTAAAAATAAAACAGCTAACATGTTCCTCCATGCTTGTGAAAAAACTCCCAAAACAGTTCAACCTCTTCTAGCTTATTTTACAAACTGTCACCTCTCATCTTGGTGTGCCTGATTAAATGCTCCACTGTGTTTCCTCGAGGGCAGTGCTGCTGCATTATTGTAAGATAGAAATGTCGCTCTTTGTGAGTGATCATTCGGGAGAGTAAGAAGTAAGAAGAAGCCATTTGCTGACACTGACTCCCCCTCAGGCTCCCACTGCACTACAAGTATCTTCCCTCCACTTCATTCTCTCTCTTTCTGCTTCATGCACACCTCCTCCACTCCGGCTTTCTTTTTATCCTCCTCTTATTTCAAAAAGCATCAGTTAAAAGGTACAACCCTGTGATCTAAACCTGACTAGAACCCGCGGTCACTCCTATAATGACAGATCTTTAAATAAATTATTGTCTGATGCTGTTAACAGGTCGATATTTTAATTTACGATCAGTTGAGGGACAAAAAAAAAAAGTGGATTTTCTATATGTCTGTAACTTTTAACTCTTCAGTTATATGTGAATATACCTTTAGACTTTAGAAGGTCAGAAAAACACAGACTGGGCCTTTGGGTTAAGTGGTTTCCTCTTTATAAATGTCTCCATATGTCTGGTTTTCCACATTGTTCTTTGCCCACAGATGACAATGACCTTGTGAACTTTGCTTCAGCCCTCACACTGAGCGTACCTCTTGTCTCCACCATCTCCTCCATTTCGGTTTCTCTAATTCCCTTCACCTCCCTTCACCTTGCGTCCTGTCATCTTTCCCTTTACTTCTAATTTCCTCTGCGTGCCCCTCTACCACCTCATAGTACTCAAAGCACACTGACCGTTGCCATGTCTATGGACGCCGTGGCTTCGTCCATGATGAGGATGCTGCTCTTCCTGACGAAGGCTCTGGCCAGACAGAACAGCTGCCTCTGACCCTGACTGAAGTTTTCTCCTCCCTCCGTCACCAGGGCATCTGAGGGGGGGAGTACATAAATATTTCTGTATGAAACAGTGAAACACATGTACAGACTGCTTTATACCTAACACATGACATTACACTATTATTTGAGCTAAAAGATGAGAGGGCAAAGTTAACTGGCCATTAACTCTTGGTTTACAGATCAATATCTCATTGATTTTCCGTTCATATCTCTGTGTCATGAATGAGGGCCAGGTCATAAAACGATGCTTGAAAAAAAACTTAACTGCTCTCCAGTGATCTATCAGTCAGTGCACATGTGGTTGTTAAAACTGATTCTGCTCCCGTCGTCATCATCATCAATAACACTCGGTCAGCTGCTCCGGTGTCTGGATACGAAGATCTGGCTGCTGTATCAGAATACACGACCATGAATTTTTTACCTCCCTGTATTATGTGTGTAGCTGCTCCGTCCTGCACCATTTTACAGGCAAATTATTCTTAGCTCACTGCAGGTCGGGGTTCTGACACAGGAGACCCGACAGTTGCAGACTGCAGGAGTCTCGGGATCAGATCAGATGTTAGCTGCCAGCCGTGTGTGCCTCTTCAACAGACTTTGGTGTGCTGATGCACGGGGGCCTCCTCTCTGCATGCTTGGTTACTTTAGCTCCTGCTGGTTTGCAATTTATCCCTCAGATCTTTATGTCTCTGTCATCCACGCTTTCTCATCATAGCAAAACACAGAAACCATTCTCTACTCTGGTGGAGTAATAGACTGCCGCTGCTCATCTCACCTGATGTATTTCTGCTTCAGAAACCCGCTTTCACTGGTCTTGTGTGACACTGACAAATGTGTGTGTGTGTTGGTGTGTGACATGTTGGAACCGAGCTACTCACTGCTTAAGTTTCAGTAGAGCCACGTGTTCAATAAGATATTGATCTGTAACCAAGGCTGAATGGCTAATTAATTTTGCCCTTTAATTTAGTTAAAGTAACAGTACAGTGTCAATGTAGAGTCGTATGCTGTAAATAAAGCAGACAACAGTTTACTGCAGTGATGGTGAGTTTTACAAAAGGAGAAAAAATGTTTTGCTCCCTCATACGGTATACTTATTTAATGCTAAACACCAAAAAAAAACCAACATTTTTTATTTTCTAATCTGTTGTGCTGCTTCATCATGTAACAGGAGGCAAATACAAAATTACATCCAAGAATATTTATATTTTTTAAAACAAACTTTTCTAACCCAGGCCTCCTGGAAGGGATTTAACAACAGGCTTCAGCTGAGCAATGTCCAGAGCTTCCCAGAGCATCTCATCTGTGGCCTTCATCTCTGGGTCCAGGTTGAATCTACACACACACACACACACACACACACACACACACACACACACACACACACATTAATTCACTTGTGAAGGGACTTTATTAGCGACATAATTTATCCCCAACCTAAACCCCTCAAAATACGCACTAACGTTACAGTTAAAGACGCGAAGATCAAATTTCATCATGATCTCTGTGGTCTATTTGAAGCATCTACAGTTATGATTATGTAATGAATATTTAAATAAATGGAGCAAAGCCTACGAGGCAGTTCAGACAGTTAAGCTGCACGGCTACATTCACACGTGACATGCCTCCTCTCCGCATCGTCTATCCAACATATCCTTTCAATTTGCCGGCCTCAGCCGAGACACCAAACATGTAAAAAACTAAAACTAAAACATACTTTTATGTGATTTGACTGACTGAAATAATCAAAACTACAGTCTTAAAGCATCACACAGCTTCCTCAAATTTCTCCTCTTCTGCTCTTCTCCAACATGACAAAGCTTTTATGGTACGAGTCTAAAAATAAACCTCTCCAGTGGAGTTTTCTGAGGAATGTCCTCTTATCTAAAAAAGCCCTCGGCTCTACTCATGCTTCAGATAAGTGTCTTTGAAGTGTGTCATAGTTTGCCAACTGGTCCTGTTACTGGAAACGTTCTGAGTTTCCCCCCCGTCTACTAGAGCTAGTTCATCAGTATCACCAAATCTAATTCTCTGCGACGATGACTCCTGCCGGTAAAATTGATTTTCATCGTACCGGATGGTGCCGCTGAACAGGATGGGGTCCTGGAGGATGATGGACAAGCGAGACCTGAGGGTCTGCAGAGGCAGCTTGGCAATGTCGATGTCATCAATCACAATCCTCCCTGTGAAAGAAAAATAAATCAAGAATCACGTACAAAGACACATCACACATAGACTACATTATAAACTGAAGCAAATAAAGAGATTTTAATACATCAGTAATCAAAGCTTTTTCTTGCTAGTGTTGCATGTAAAAACCTTCTCATAGTATTTGAAATGCATTTTTAATTTAAGCGTTGGTGTTTTACTGTACCCTCAAACATGTCCACCATGCGGAAGAAGGCCAAGGAGAAAGAGGACTTTCCGCTGCCTGTCCTGCCACAGATCCCCACCTGAAAACAAACAAAGTCTGAATCATCACTGTCACCAACATTCAATCATTCATTTATCATATTTTCTGGCATTTGCGTTTCCGGTTTGAACACGCAGGAGTCCCCAGTTTGGTTACCTTCTGCCCAGGGCTGACGTGCACATTGACATTTTTGAGCACAGGCTTCAGCGTAGCATCGTATCGGACGCTCAGATTCTGGATCTTGATCTCTCCCTGGCGGGGCCAGCCGTCAGGGACCTGAGACACAGCTGAGACACACATAGAAACATTGGTGCATTTCAGCTTTTGCCTTTTTGACCCCTCAAGAAGCCAAAAACTAGAGGATAACCACAGTAGCTGTTTCTGCTGAAGCTGCTGTAGCTCAGTCAATATGATGATTTATTATGTTTTAATTAATTATCAATGCATTTTAATGCTAAACAGCCACTGGACTGAAAGGAAACATGCATGTAAGATAGATTATTAGGGGATACAAAGGCATTAACTGATACAAAAAACAGCTGAATGGGGTTGAAGATACATTTCCTATGAGCACTATGATACCCCTCTTGATTTGATGATGATGAATGAGGAATAAATGTAGTCCAACTTGAGGAAGAAATCACGAAACTTCGGACCTCGGACAAGAAAGCAGGTGTGATTTCTTTGTGCACCTGCTGAGTTAGTGAAAGAGGGTTTAATGTAAGACTGCGACTGGGTTGCTGCACTCACTGAGCAGCCCCTCGTAATTCTCTGGTTCAGTTTTGAGAAGGCTGTTAATCCTCTTGACTGAGCCAAGCTGTACTTCCATGTCTGCGAGGTTACGCACCATCCAGTTCATGTAGTTGGATACCTGATACATGGAGGGGGGAGGAGGAGGAGGAGAAATAGAGACAAGTTGGGTAAATGTCACTCACACTGGGCATGTTAGGGGGGTAGTGAGCCCTCTCATATCACAAACGCCAACATTCATTAATTTTTCAGAACAAAACATTTAATTTGGGAAATAAATATAAACACGTAGAATATGCACAATTTGCTGCTAAAACATGTAAAACCACTTGTATTGTCCTTAAAGAGTGCAGGTAAACAAGCGACAACACACACACAGTCTCACCATGAGTGCGTATGTCAGTCCCAGCCCCACCAGACCGGTGGACAGCTGGTTGTAGAGAGAGTTAGTGATGGAGGCCACAGCTGCCACCAACACCACACAGGCTCCAACATACTCCTGCAGAGAGAGACAACGTCAACGCTGCAGCAGCAAGATAATGCATCACTGAATAATTCAAAAAGATAAATAAAATAAAAGCAGGTTCATTATTATAGATCAGTTTAATGTCAACACATGACAAAGAAGGACATGTTGACAAAAAGCCCTGTGTGTTTTCTTTTGGTTTTCTCCTCCAAATGAGCAGCATGCAGTTCATACATAAAACATCACCTCCACTACTTACAGTGAAATATGATGTTAATAAGGCAATGAAAAATTCTGTTTTTCAGTATTCCAACAGAGGGAGCAGTTACCTGGCAACATCAATAAAGGTCTGAAGCAGCTGCTGTCTGACCAACAGTAAACAGGGCTGATCTGAATCGGAAAGAGCTGAGCAGGAGATGGATCCTTACCATGCGGACCTCCAGCCAGCGGTTGGCTGCTGTGAGGAAGAGAGAGGCGATGTTGTTGGCATCAGTGAACTGCAGTAGCCTCTGTCTGAACCTGGGCTCATACCTGCCGATGGAAAAACACACGCCTCAGTATTATTTGTGCTTCTATGTCCTGAGAGTCCACCTGTCTGCACTTTGTGCTGCCATGTTGCATCCTGACTGGCTCGGTGTCAGCATGAACTGATTACAAGGAAAACAAATATATTTTCTCAATTATCAAACCTAAGGACTTGTGTTTTGGATAAAAGATACATTCTTATTATTACAGGAAGTGAAATAGTAATAATTACACAATTCAAAGTGATAATAATATAATCACACAGTATTACTGCAGCTGAATAGCCTTTCACCACCCAACACTGCATGTAAAGCAAACTACTGTGACCCAGGGCATTAAATATGTAGGCTCCCCATGAGGGCAGGTGGATTTGTGGTTTCTGAGAGAAAGTTATCAAAATGTCAACTAAAGGGAGGTAAATACAACAGAATTTGCACTCTAGAGTTTATGGAAATGATAATTCGAAAAGAAAATATTGACCAAAATAAGTCTAAATTGCAATAAAAATATAAGATATTTGAAATACGGTTCAAGGCATTCCTGCCTATATAGAGAACATATGAAACTCCAGACATGTTGGAAGACACAAATGAAAAAATACTCTGCTCTGAATAATAATGTGTGTCTTATATGATTTGTACAAAAAAAAAGTTCAGTTATCTCCCTCCCTCATTGAAAAATCCAGAAAGTGTAACTGCTGGACACAAGATGTCTCCGATGTCACTGTATGTAAGTCTGTTATCAGTGTTTGTGCACTGGAGGTTTCAAGTGTAAAACATCCCACTTGTGTAAGCTTTGTAGTGGACCACGAAGGGCTTCCAAACTAGTTGTGATGTCATAAAATCATCTCGTAAGTAGTAAGTGTTAAACTGAGATTTAAGGTGGGCATTGTGAAACTTAACCACCTTAAACTGCCTTCTAGCATCAAACTGCACATACCTGGCTCTGCTCAGTGAAGCTCAAATATCAAAATAAAGTAACAACAAGCACATCTTTGAGTGAAGGAGGACTCAGAGTTTATATTGCACTTACACAATGTTGTGCAATAGTCTCCTACTAACATTGCTCAGATAGCTCGACCTGATAGTAATAATTACCTGAGGGCTCTTATGGTGGTGAGACCTTCCACTGTCTCAGAGAAGTGGGAGAGTAAAGGGAGTTGGGTGCTGTCCTCCAGCTGCTGCAGGTCCCTGACCAGAAGACAGAGGACACCGTAGAGAGGGAAATATCAACTGAAGCAAAGTTCAAATAATATCAAAGGTCGAAGGTTGAAGGGGCGAGGACAGCATAATATTATTATTTATTCTGATGAAAGCAGGGACAAAAGGACAAATCTCACAACCTGTCAGGGCTTTAATTTGTTAAGTTCAAACGTCTGTTCCTTAAATCTAATGGGGTTCAATTATATTCTCGTTAAATGTACATGTAATGATCTAAATGCCATTTCAAAGCCTTCTCCACTCTCCCAGGAATATAGTTATGGTGAAGTACGTAATACCTCTTACTTTATTGAAACGTTATTATATTTTTGGGCAGAAAGAGTAAAATTCAAATATGTTGAGTCATAAAAAATACCAGAATCCACCTTTAAAAACCCATCCTGTGTTATTTGTGTGTAACTGTACAACGTAAACGTCTCCAACAGGTCGTAAAAGCCCTGACGTTCCTCAGTGTCCTCGGTGAGCTACAGCCCTGATTACAACATCTGACGATGAAAACATACAGTGTGTGATATCCGTCCCTCCGTGCCCGTCCGACTCACCTGGAGGCCACCCGGAAGTATTTCTGGATGAAGTAGCAGGCGACGGCCAGCGGCAGGAGGGCGATGAGGAAGACGGGGGTCACGTAGGAGATGACTCCCAGGGCGGACACACACAGCAGGGTGGAGCGGGAGAGGCACTCCAGGGTGGTGGGGATGTGCTGGTCGATTGTGTTTGTGTCTGTGGAAAACCTGTTGAGGATGCTGCCGAGCGGAGTCGTCTCAAACAGCCTGGAGGGATGAACACAGCGATGGATCAGTTTTGTTTACACACTAAAATTGGAACTTGAAACGCAGTCACTGAAACCTGAAACTCATGTACCAAAACCCTAAACCAAGCTTGCAAAACTGCACGCACAATTTACACTCAGTCACACTTTTTGCAAAACATTACACACTGTTGTCTACATTAGGCACAACATTCAAAGTTAAAATCTCTTGTGTTCCTTTGGAAAGCAACACCAATCACAATGCCAAGCTTTGTTTACCAATGGCAACACCCACTCCTCACAGGTGTAACCACTAGGTGCTTAATTGTTCACTTAGAAATCAGAGCTTTAGCTCTATAGAAAGGCCACAGATCTCTCCTGTTTTGGAGGAAAATGGAATTCAATAGTGATAGCAAGAGCGAGAGGTCAAGGAGTGAGAGGAAGAGGAGGAGGAGGAGGATGAGGAAGGACAGTTGTCTCAAATGAGATCAGGGCCACATTGGTTGACCATGTGCCTGAGTATGAGGGAGGCTGGGCAGAGAGTTACAGTTGCATCTATCATCCGAACCGGTAAGTTACCTATTATCTACACTATGCTACTGCTCCTTATGAATGTATACTGTAGTATACTGCAGTCTGACAAATCAGTAGGCCTGTGTTACTCAGTGACTGTTGGCCAATGTTACAGTAAAGAAATTACTTTATCTTACTGTAACCAATTATATCATATTTTTGGATCTTCTGCAGAACTGAGAGACGACCAGGCCGTGGTGGAAGACACCGGCTGTTCACACCAGAACAGGAGACCGCTATTGTGAACATGGTGGTGGCAAACAATACCATTAGACTACAAGAAATCCAGAACCAATGTCTACATTGGACCGTGTATTACAGTGCAACCAAATCCGGATGAAACAGGTCTACAGGGTGCCATTGGAGCGAAACTCAGAGGGTTAAAGAACAGCGCTATGAATATGTGCAAGTAAGTACTGTGAATTTACTATCATATCAGCACTGTATAGACACATTACAGTACTGTAATCTGGTGTATTGTGCTTCACCATGGACCACCATGCTCTGGTCCCCAACTGGTTCATCGACCACCCACAATTTATTGTTCTATACCTCCCACCATATTCCCCATTCCTAAACGCAATTGAAGAGTTTTTTTCGACATGGCGATGGAAGGTGTATGACCTCCATCCCCTCGCATGGTTCGTTCCCTGCTGTTTAGCCAGGGAGAACATAGCTTGTGACGTAGATGAGGTGCTGTGGCCAGACCAAAATAGGAGGCAGGATGCAGCCTAATTTCGTTTCTTACATTTTGCATTTGTTTTTGTCTTTATGCATTTAGAGTTTTGAAAAAATGTGACTATTTATTTATTTATTTATTTTTTTACAGAAAACCCTTTATCTCACTGAATGTTTTTCCTGGTTTTTCTCCTGTTGAGTATGTAAAGTGTCACATACAAAACACAAGTGTTCCAAATACAGAATTATGGGGGGGGGGGGAAACGTTTTTGTTACTGTATTGCATTTGTTTATTTATATATATTTGAGTAGATACACAGACAGTGCAACACTGAAAATGCAAAAGGCATAAACCTACTGATAAGATATTCATAGTGTGCATGTGTCATTTTTATGCAAAAAACCATTTCGGAAGCAGAAACAGTTTTTGAATGCAGTGTTTTAATTTTAGTGTTTTGTGTTTTGAGAAAATGAGCCAAAGATTCAGAGAACGTGTGGAAACAATTGTGGAAAAACTGTAATTTACCCTCAGGAAACCAGTTTAATTTAATAATCTAATGCTATCATTTCAAAGCTGATTTATTAATCTGGATTTATTTTTCCAGATTATGTTCTTCCCCAAATATATGAAATCCTAAGAGTCTATAATTATATTTTAGAGATTTCCACATGCCGACAAAACGTTCAACATAAATCTGCTCGACATGCTGTGCAGTCCGCTGCTTTCATTTATATTCTTTCATGTGAAATGCATCCGTTTCTTCAGCTGTGCATACAGTATATGCAGTACATGCAGGTGAGCGTCTATGTGATGTCTCCTAGGTTTTGTGTGAGGGCAGCAGATGGTGCTCTGAGTAATGGGGCGAAAAAAATGCCTTTATCTGTGTTTCCCCTTCTAAATGATGTGTTTTAGCACACATCTCTCTGTCTCTGTCGCACGTCAGGAGGCCGAGCTGCAGCACACACACGCACACACACACACACACACACACGCACTTAGCATCGTACCTCATGGGTGCCAGTATGATCTTGTTGAGCAGGTTGTGGTGGAGCTCCTTGGCCACTTTGAGGCCGGTCCACTCCACAGCCACGGAGGTGGCCAGACACAGGACGATGCCCAGGCAGCACAGCACGCTGAACACCGACAGATACCACGAGTGACTGAAGCCGCAGTCCTACACAGAGAGACACACAGGGTTATTAAGACAGAACCAGACTGCAACTTTCTCTGTGTGTTTTTGAGAAAGTGAGAGAGAGCGGGGGCCTTCCTGTCACTCAGTTTGCTTGCACTGTAATTACAAGCATAATTAAACTCTGAGGCTGGTTAAAAATGATCTGTCTAATGTGACAAAAGCCAGTGAAGCTTTAAACGCTGATCTGGCAACATTTAAACAAAAAAGAAGCTCTGAGCTTCTCCACTTTCTCCTCAATTTAAACTCCCACTTCTTTTTGCTTTTGTGCTTTGACTGATTCTGTCTCAAGCTTTTCTACCTTCTTTTAGTATTCATAAGCATTTACAAAACCATTTTTCAGTAGATAAAATATCTGTTTATGATATCAAACATTCAGATACTTGGGCCAAAATTCAACCCAAAATGTATTTCGATCAGGACACTGATGTCAAGTTTTAACCGTTTATTTCAGCATGACTCATGTTCATGTGACAGAGATCACAACCCCCCCCGGCAGAGCCTGAGATACACAACATTTAATGAACATGAACCACAGAGAACCATTTCAGACGCATCATCTAATGCTAACACTGGAGGCGGCAGGGGGAGGTGGAGGGAGTTGAATTGCAGGCGGCAGGTGATGATGAAGGAGTGAGGAGCAGTGCGGGCAGATTATATGGACCACCTTCTACATGCATGGGACAGGTCGAGGACACGAAGGATTGGACGGTAAAGAGAACACGTGACCTTAAATTATTTCTGTCTGTCAAATCAAGTCAAATCACAAGCCTCAGAGGGCTTTATGTTCTGAACAGTGTATGACTCTTTCTGTCTTTAGACTTCCATGGAATTCAGAATATCAAACAATTAATTATTTTTGACGATAACTACATTTATGATATCAAGAATGAAGGTTCTGAAACCACAAATTAGCATTTGAACTAGTTTAAAATAAAAAATAAAAACAGTTCTCACTGTAATTGGTATTCTGTCATATTAAAAAGGGCAGTAGATCAGTGATCTAGATGTAAAGAAAGGCACGTCACAACCAGTCTTTAAAATGCATGATATCTATCTAAACCTGATATCACTTACAAAATGATTGACAGGTCTTTAAATAGATAGGCTATATTTAATACACAAGACAGTTATAGTATTTGTTTGCTATGCCAGGCTAAAATGTTGTATTGTGTTTGGCTGAGAAACACACGATTATTTCTCTCCATTAACAGCTCAAATGCTTCGATTATGTATGAACATGTATGTGGACAAAAAATGACAGATAAGGCCTTTATAACGAGTCAAATACAAGATCAGTAATATAAAAAAAAGGCACTTCAGTTGCTCATAACGCAGACTAATCCCCACTAGAAACATCAAGAATCTCCACTTGTGTAATCCTTTTATTGTTCCTTTATCTCCAGGCAGAAAAAGACAGACTGTCTGTCAACTGTAAGCGCCTTTATAGTGAAGTGAATATTTAGTTTTAAAGCTCCTGCCTGTGCTGTCAGACAGCAGCTGGGCAGTTACATGAAGTGTCAGTACTGTGTTTGATAGTAGAACAGGACTTCTGAGTGTCCCCACAAGGATTAGTCTAACAGCACAGTGTAAATTAGATAAACCTGGCAAATACACTCTGAAGCTCAGCCAGACAAGATGCGCTTAACTGTACATTCAGTGTGTGTTTGAGTGTGTGAGAGAAAGAAAGAGAGAGAGAGAGAGAAGTGGAGGAGAGACGACCGCACTGTTTGTCCTCGACGGGAGGACGCTTTAACCTGCTGTCCTCCAACCCCAGCTCACTCTGTCTTTAGCCTCCGCATGACTGTGTGAAATGTGACCTGGCATTTCGGTTCACAGGACGGACACACACATATGCACACAAGCAAAACAAAGACACACACACACACACACACACTGTGTATATATAACTATTAATAATAGAGCTGCTTCACTGGACCTGGAACATGATAACCTGCCAACAGCTGGTGTGGCCCCCGACGTGTGAACAGCGCAGCTTAACCTTCGCCGGTATTTATATTCAGGTCATATGGATTAAAAGCCTCAGAGATCGTTTATTTATATGATTTCTGCAGCCATTTTGACAAATTCCACATGAATGAAACCTCTGAATCTTTACATTTCAGCAGCACTGTCTCTGAACCGTCCTCAACAGCCAGATGAGAAGCCACACACATGCTCTTACTCACAGTAAACATCCTTCTATAAACATCCTTTTCATTTTGACACAGAGACTCCATCCACTCAACATGCAGAGGAGTCCGAGCTGCAGTTGCTTGAGGGTGTGTTAGTGAACGCTCCATCTGGAGCTGGCAGTGTCTGTGTTTTAGATCAGTGCCACTCAGCTGAGATTCACAGCAGAATTAGTGAGAAAACTGTTATGTAATTTCACTCCTGCCTGTTCTCAAAATAATACATAGACATGATTAACTGTTTTCTACTTTTCCATACATGAGTTTGTTTTAAATAAGGGCGGCAATGATTATCGATTGCGATTCATCGATTAATCTCTTAAAAATGTCAGGAAACAGTGAAAAATGCCATTTTCCTGAAGACAATTTCCTGAAGCCCACAGTGATGTCAGATATTCAGTTTACTATCACATAAGACAATGTTTCGCAACCTTTTTGGCTTGTGACCCCTTCAAAATAAAGCAGTGTCTAAATGCGACTCTTCATCGCAGGTGTCAGAAGTCTATAAGTCACAAATGTTGGCCTCTAAACTTCTCAGATTGTCTCATTTGAACACATTTTTTGAGGCCAAAAGACATAAAACTATCCAATAATTTACAAGAAAAGCATAGATTGGAGATGAATTCAAATGTGTGTAGTAAAACTTTGCTGTTGTTTTCTCTTACCTACTGCTTTAAGTACCCTCAGATTTATCGTGTGACCCATCAGAGGGGTCTTGACCCCCAGGTTGGGAACCAGTGACAGACTGACAATTGAGAAGCAGCAACTTAACAACGACTTAAACAATAAATTCATTATCTCAATAGCTGGTGATTATTTTTCTGTCAATGGACTAATAGATTAAGATAAAATAATAGAAGATCTTTATTAATCCCGAGGAAATTCTTGTGCCAGAGATTGCTAAAAAATTACATATATATCATGAGAATAAAAAACAATAGAGTAATAAATGTAAAAAAAAACTAAAAACTAAAATAGAAAAGTAATATGAGCCTATTAAAAACAAGCAATAAAAACAATAGAACTAGATGCCCGGGATTGATCGACAGCTCTATGAAATCCATACATAATCAATCTAACATCTGTTTGACAATCAAGCAGAAAAGACTGTATGACTCTAAAAACTGCTCATCAACACAGGAACAAAAAGCGTTTGGGCCAGATAACAACTTCCAGCCTCTCACCTGAACGACGGTACAGTTTCGAGCCGTGGCCTCGATCTTGGCCGTGATGACGCGTGATGTCCAGTGTGCCAGCCAGTAGTCGATGGCGACCATGAGGGAGTGTTTGAAGAGCTGTGACAGGAGGAGCAGGGTGAGCAGGAGGAGCCCGGCGGAGGACAGGTAGGTGCCACAGGAGCGCCAGGGGATGGTGGCGCGCTGACGCATCACCTGCGACAGGTTGTCGTCGTCGTCACTCTCCACGGATTCCTCTGGCATCAAGACAGAGACAAGGCAAAATGTTAAAGAGTCTTGGTTTAGTTTCTGTTTGTTTTTTAAGTGTGAGATTTGATCAGGCCAAGTTATAGATTTATTTTGTTACTGCATTTTATCTTTGGAAAAGAAATGACTGTGCCCTTACAGATTTTTTTTCTTACTTGACATAAAAGTATTTAACTGTGATCTCCTCTGCTCTGACTCACTGCTCATATGCTCTCTGACATTTCTAACATTCCTGCTCCTACCCTCCCTCCTAGATATTTAATTATCTTCCTTTTTCTCTCTGTCCTTTTTCTCGTTTCCTTTTCTGACACATTTCTCAGATTTTGTCCTCCTGTGTCTGTCTGAAGAACACTCCTAGCACATGACAGGAAAGAAGAGAAAAATAGAATAGAGGAAGAGGGCCAGAGGAGAGGAGAAACCACAGAGAAAGTATGCTACATGCTGCAGTATCTCTATTCATGTTCTTCAACACCAAGCAGATGCTCATTCCTATTAATGGCGTGTTTTTCAGGGGGCAATGGAGCAGCCGTGACACACTGACTGGGGTTGAGGAGCTAATGCTAACGTGACCTCCCGCCTCCTCCCCAACCTTGACGTAAATATATCAAATGACATCATGCGGCAAGCTTTAGAGCATGAGGCTGCATGTGGGAGTGTGGGAGGCTCAGACAAGCTGGAGGCAGAGAGGAAGCAGGAGGGTAGAGGAGGAAAAGAAAGGGAGAGAATGACTGGCAGGGCCAAACAGACTACTGCCACCATCATCTACTGTGCAATCATGCTGCCGTTAAGTAGGTTTTGAGGAGCAGGAGTGACAAATGCTTGGGGAAGAAGAAGAACTGAGTAAAAGAAAAGAATGAATGGATGATGAGATTCTAAGATGGTGGGAGAAGCTGACACAGCAGCAATTTGCTTGCAGAGCCATAATGCCACAGACTTGTTTTGCTATTTTTTTTTTTTTTTTTGGGTTTCAGTCCATGCTTTCTAGCCACACCTGCTCCATCAAACATGGGGGCAGCACCTGACGCTGGAGCTATTGCACAAGTCCACGCAGGGGTGCCACCAGCACAGGGGAGACAACACCAGAACACAGATACAGAGTACAGCCACTGCACTTTAGCACCTTCCACTAACAGCCGCACATTCACCAGCAGAGACACACACAGATAAAGGATCAGGTTCAGTGTTTGCTGACAGAACAAGAAGGTCTGGAGCATTTACCACTCTCGTAATGTTTGTTTTACATAGACAGGACAGAATAAATAAAGAACAAGGGACAAGAATGAAATACAGGGGTGGTCATTTGTGGTCATTCAAATCATTGCAGCAGGTGTGAACATTCAAAATAAGCTAATGAGCTTAAGCTTTAATGTAACCGGTGCTGCTCCTCAGCAAACAGACACAACACACACATACACATTATAATCAGGCTGAAATCAGTAAAGCCCTGACTGTAATCATCCACACATTGTCATGACATGTGTCCTCTCACCTTCCTCGTCCTCTTCCGTCTTGGCGGCCTCTCTGGAGTACATGGCCCTCCGCAGGTTTTTCCTCTCCAGATCTGTCATGCTCTCTGCCACTGTCTCCTGGAGGACAGGAGACACAAAGATAAACACCTGATTGTCTCCAGAATACTAAAGACTACACTCTGTTGACATTAAGCAAACATCCAGGTAATCAAACCTTCATTCCAAGCAGCATTGGATTGTTTGCACCTCTCCTGAATCTACAAACTCTTAAACAAACAAAAGAAAAGATCATAAATTTAAAGCTGTTAGTCACCTTCTCAAACTCCTGGTCCTGTCTGTGCATCAGGGTTTTCCACTGCTCAAAGAGTTCAGGCTCAGAGTTCTGGATGTCCTTCAGAGTTCCTTCAGTCTGGATGGTGCCATCTTTCATGGCAATGATCTAATAAAACACACACACAAAAGCAGAGAAAAGTAATCTTTAGTATTAGCTGATAATGGCAATCAATCTTTATGTGCTTCTTATCTTTCTAAGATAAGATAAACTCTCCCATCCCAAATGAAACAATGAAATGTTTACATCATGAATAATGTAACAGCATCACAAATGGACAACAGTATCAATTACTGTGACTATTAAAGAGTAAAAGGGTTTGTAACTTTACAGTTGGTTAAGATAATAGCTGCAAATATCTCTGTTTCTCACACACACACACCCTGGTCCTACCCAGTCTGCGTGTAGTAGATACTGAAGTTTGTGTGTGACCAACACCACCGTCCTCTTCTCCTCTCTCAGGAGCTTGAGGATGCCGTCCTGCATCAGATGGTCACTCAGGTGGATGTCTAAGGCAGAGAACGGGTCATCCTAAAAAAAAAATACACAAACAGACATTAAGAAAAATTGCAAGGGGGGGTGGAAGCAAAACAAAACTATGAGTATGTTTAAAAGCCCTGAAAACTTCCTCTATAATATTAAATATTCATGACAAAATAATCTAAATCAAAGTTAAAGTTTGGAAATAAACATCCTTAGTTGTTATTCATTGAGAGTTTACTACTCAATAACTCAGCTTATCTGCTTCATCAGGACTGTGTGGCTGTGGTTGGATTAGATTTGACTGACAGGGGTCTGGCAACATCAGAAAACAACCCACAACCTTCATGACATTTTGGTTTAAATGTTCTAAAACTCTGATTAGTGAACAGAAATACATGACTCCACCTATTTCCAACTGAGGCCCACCCACTACAGACCGGTGAGAGGAGCACAGAGAAAAACAGAAACGTGTGGATGTAAATGTGAAATAACCAAAATTGTTCTAACTTTGGCAGAAGATGATGTGCTCATGTAGCACCCAATTGCTCGTAGTATAAAAATGATTGAGAAATTATGCTTTCAGGGCCTTTAAGTAATTATTGTATGAGTATTAACAAATATGTGCATCCAACCTGAGATACATACAGAACCACTTAATCAGCTTAGCAAGACACACACACAAAGCAGGAATGACAGTACGACACAATTACGTGCTAATTATGTATTTGTATCACCAAAAAATGTTCTGATTGTCATATTAGTTCAACATCTCCCCTGAAGGACCATCTTAGTGTTTCTTGCTATATAGAGCAATAGTCCCCTCATCAGCTGCTATAATATATTGAAGGTGAGATAACTCTAAATCATGACCAATCAGCACGACCACTTCATCTTTCACTTCTCTCCAAGACTTCTGTGTTTTTGTGCGTTTCCAAAACATGTGTTTCAAATAGATCTGTAACGATTAGTTGATTAACTGACCGACAGAAAATGAATCTGCAACTATTTTGATAATGGAATGATTGTTTCAGTCATTTTTCAAGCAAATATAGCAAAAAACCTCTGGTTCCAGCTTTTTAAATGAGATGATTTGTTGTTTTTCTCATATGTGACAGTAAATTGAATATCTTAAGCTTTAGACTGTCAATCAGACAAAGCAAGCAAGCTGACGACATCACCATGGCCTCGCTATTTTTTAACATTTCACTACATAGACTAGAGGATTAATCAATTAATCGGGAAAATAATCTGCAGATTAATCGATAATGTTGCAGTCCTAGTTACAAACATTTAATACAAAGTGATTATTAATAACTGAGAGGAAGTAAAATCCATCAGGAACTGACAGTCAGTCGAAAGTTGCATTTAGCTTCTCAGTCCTGCAGCTCGTCTTAAGGAAGCGTGTTGCTATTTTTGTCACGTAGAAAGGCATCACAAATAGAATCACATCTGAGTCTTCAGCGAAAGCCTCGAAAACACTGTTTCACTGTGAATACTGATAGACTGTCTGCCAACAAGGTGCAATCCAACAACTGAAAACATTCTTTTGATCAAAGATGTGTGTGTGTGTGTGTGTGTGTGTGTGTGTGTGTGTGTGTGTGCAGACTCACCAGAAAGACCAGGCTGGTCTGTTGGTACAAGGCTCTGGCTACGCTGATCCGCTGTTTCTGTCCACCTGACAGGATTATACCCTGCACCAGAGGGCAGAAAAATATGTGAAGAAAAACTTTACTAAAAGGTTTTACTACAAAGAGGGATGAAAAACATTATTACATCCATGGGGCACTCGCCCCCAGAGTAACAAAAGGAGATCACGGTTTGTTTCCTGCATTACTGGTGCATGAAGACAACCAACATGACAGTTCTCTGGCTGAACAAGGTCAGTCCAGCTCCCTGCACACAAACATCCAATCCTCATTGCACAGTAATGATGACAAATGATTCTGCAATAGAGTGAGCCACAGTGGGAGCTATGGCCAGATCTGGAAAATAAAAAAGGAGCACAGAGGAATTCAAAGAAAATCGTAAATTTTACTGTGATACTGACCCGCTCCCCGATCTCCGTCTGGTCCCCCTGTGGAAGGATGTCAATGTCAGGCTGAAGAGAGCAGGCATCGATGACAGCTTTGTATCTGGTGCGCACAGAGACAGAATCCAGATGAGGACAGAGAGCAGCAGCTAATACTAGTCAGAAGGAAACTATGGGCCTGCCCATTATTCACCTGTCAAACAATCTAGATAGTAAATCAATTTGAATGATACATATCTAATATATAACTTGCTCATATGTATCCATAACACAGCCCAGTCTCCGAACACTGAAAATGAGAAGAGGAAGAGTTTCAGCAGCCTCTCTGGTTAACTTGAAAGATGTTGCCCTGAGTGCTTCAACCTCAGAGAGACACAGAATAAGTTTCAGACACACTGGCATCTAATTTCAGTGCTGCATCAGTCATTCATTCATGTTCTGATATCAATGAATAGCATGTTGTTCATTTAAATTTGTTGTCATTTCTATATTGTCCACTTGGAGCTACCCACATGGTCCTGAAACTATAGTAGGAACGACGCCACACTCAGTTGTACATTTAATTCAAATAGTCTGGATAATTTATCTGATTTTCAGACTTTGATCCTTGTGAGTTTTTGTATTAATGAACAGGATGTGCCCCCACCAGTCTGATGTTCTTAGTCTGAATCTAACAAACCACAATGGTCCATGCATAGATTTACAAAATCATAACGGTTTGGTTTCAAATATAAGAAACAGTCAAATCTCTTGCAGCACAGTGCCTGAGCAAATACTAGATGCAGTTCACAGTACTGAATGTCTTATAAAGCAAGACGTTGTAAGACGCACCTTACGCCAAAAGTCTACACTGGAAAAGCACGAGTTAACAGAAACATACCTTGTTATCAAGACAGAGTCTAAAGCCATGCTAGCAGCTCTGTGAGGCTGTACTTAGGCACAGCAGCGCTTTGAGCTAAATGATAACGTTCGCATGCTAACATTCTGATATTTAGCAGATATGTTTACCATGTTAACCATCTTAGTTTAGCGTGGTATGCTAAAAATGGACTATTTAACTAATTGGCTACAAATATCATGTGATAAAAATCAGCACAAAGTCCAGCTATAAACATGGTCACGTGTGAAGGTTTAGTTGTACCACAAACCAGAAATGATGCATCATGGCAGGTGCAGACAAAATATTCATTCTCAACTCTAAAACTTTTCAAATAACTGTGTATAATTTCTGCTTCAGCGACTGTTGTGTACATGATGAAAAATCGAATGAGTGACATAGCAGCAAACCTGGACGATTACAACAGCCTTGACCACACAACATTTTTTTTGGAAACACATGGTGCTGCAGCCCGAAAGTAAGTTAGCTGCTCTGCATTATGCCAGAAAATAACCAGACAGCAGGACAGGACGGAGGGAGGAAGAGAGAGGTAGAGGCGTGAAGGGAAAGACAGAGGAGACAGCGAGGACAGGCAGCACAGGGTCGGCAAACATCTCCTTTTTATTGAGCATCTCCACAGCGGCCCATTAGATGTATTTTATAAAAAACAGTCCATTAGACTCAGAGAGAGCAACCATAAATGCAAGCAGCTGACCTTTCAGAAGGACGATTTGTTGTGAAGATGAAAATAATGAGCGAGTGCAGTGGAGCTTGAGTGTATGTCAGGAAAAGAGAATGTGTGTGTTCTTGATTGCGCCCACGCAGGCGAAAACAGCATAATGTTGTTGTGCCATGAGTGAAACTGTAGACGCTCTGCACAGCGACAAAAGAGAAGGCGGCCAACACCTCCAGCCAAGAAGACAAATCCAGGCTCCAGGTGTCTCAGTGTCAAAACAGTTTATTTGGGAAGTTTATTTCACTAGAATCAAACTAGAATTGACTTAATCAGGCATCAACACATCCAATTTACCACAGAGGCCTCAGGGAGCAGGAAGGTTATTGGCTCTATTTTGGCTTAAGAGCTTGGCCTGACAACACATTGATTACCGTTATAATTAACTACTCTGAATGCCATTTTAAAGGAGAATATCCTTAGACAGCTAGCTTTATTGTGATTATGGGTGTCACGTTGAAAGCACTGAAGCAACAAAATTAAGCCCAGTAATTAATGTAGGGAAGACAGCTTATACACGGTGGTTACTAATGCAAGTGGACAGTTTACTATGTACACCTGGCTTACACTGCAGTCTAATGCAGTGTAATTCAACAGTCCTGCAAAATATCAGGAGTTGATTCAAATTTTTGGAGGCTGCAGTTTGTGGTGCTGTTGAACTGTATGCTAAGACGTGTTTCTAATACCACCACATTGACACTTGGGGGTAGACTGAATGGACCCCCATGGACCTCCTTTGAACCAGTTTGACCTGCCATATGTCAACTCTTATTTCAGCATTGAGGGAAAAACTTCTTCTGCCCTTTCCTTCATCAACGCTTTGCTAATTTTTGTGCATAATGAATTAAATGTATTTGTGGTTGTGGTGCCCTGGTGGCCTCTGGGTGTACAGTGCCAACCGCCCCTGTTTCAGGCAGCCTGGGACCTGTGTTGTTAACCTTTGCCCATCTCTTTCCTCTAATTTCTTGTCATGTCTTTACTGATTACTGTAGAATCATAAAATGCCCAAAAAGTCACATGTGTTTCCGCTACTAGCAGTGTGCAGCTCACTCTCATGGACCTACCTGACAGCAGCAGCCATGGAGAAGCTCAGCAGGGTTTAAACTTCAACAGGTGTAACCATCATACCATCAATTTTTTTTCAACCGCTCAGTGCAAGTATGAGGTCTTACCTTGGTTTGATCATGGGCATCTCAAAGGTGATGTTCTCCACCAGCGTCGCATTCAACAGCCAGGGCTTCTGGGAAGCGTAGGCCACAGCGCCCCTCTTCCTACCAGGGGTTTTAAAACAAACAATAATCTGCTCTCTATGGTTACTTCTTAATGAGTCTTTTATTTCACACACGGGATAAGGTTAAGAAACTGCTTAACCTCTGGACCATAGGGACTCCTCAGCTTCAGAAGCTGAGGTATAAAAATAACTCCAGTCCATAAAGAACTGGTCCAGGGATCATTAAAGGCTGTGGTGTATTTGTGAAGTCAATAAGTATTTGAGGGCTGGGGGCAAATTATGTGAGCAGAGGGAATATCTTGTTCTCTGTTATCTTCAGCGGGTTTCTAGATAACCATGACAATTGCTGTTCTGCTCTGCTGATAATGGTGATGCGTCTCCATGGAGACCACCTGGTGTGTAGGATGCTGTTGTCTGAGCTCACCTGATGTCTCCGTCACCTGCTGCATCTCTGTCTGTGGGACTGCAGAGAAAATATCAAACACACACAAAACCATTAGATCAGCAATACTGTTCCCCCTGAGACTAACAGACTGTTGACATGACAACCACTTGTTCCTGTAATGATTAACAAAAAACAAACACACGCTAACCCATATACTCTTCCCTCACTATGGCAATCATGTCACTGCTCAGCAGCCCAAACACATGCAGGCCAACCACTGCCCTACATGAACACATCTATCATTAGCTGTGATCTTATCCCTCCTAAAAATAACACCCCCCCCGCCTCCCTCACCACCACCACCACCCCAATTTTTCTTCCTGTAATTTGCTGATATGGAAATCAGCATCAGCCCGTTTGGACTCTGACGCGTTCAATTCTCAGAGGATCGGATTCCTCGGGCTGAGATTAGTACGTCAACACGAGGTCTTTGGCTCTCGGGATGTTTGTTGCTGTTCGCTGGTATCTTGTTCATCTAGTGTATGTCTCCCACTGTAAACTGCCCTTCGACTGTAAAGGCAGGCTGTTTGAGGTGAGGAAAGAATGATTTGAGCATAAAACGTGTAAATGTATTTCTGGCATCAGAATGTGTCAGAAACTTGCAGACATAAACAGAAAGACAGATCTGACTTTCCGTTTTGTGTTGAGGTACTGGTGCTTGAACCATGTGATAAATCATTAAAGGGACTGCTGAGGCCATCTAATACCACATTGTTCATTTGATCAGTCCAGGGAAAGAAAGGGAAGTTCAATGCAAAAAAACAAACAAACAAAAAAAGGGGCTTCATGATGTTGATTTCATCCCTCTCCATTTCTACTGACTGGCATGCTTTTGTCTGATTCTATCCTGAGAGGAGACAAAGACTTGATAAGATCAAGGTGACACACACACGACATGCCACCCTTCCTTCCTGAGTAGACAGCAGTGTTAATCACTAATCCCGACCAAAGCTTTTTTTGTTTCTAGATTGCAATCACATAGGTGATAAATACTGTGCATGAATAATTTAATAATATATTGTGAGTGGCGATATACTAGTTTGAAATAATAAAAGGAGTAGGCTTAAGCTTTTAATGTTATGTGGCCAAGACCACTATAGAAATACCATCTAAATGTTATTTTTTAAAAGTTTTTTATCCTGTGTCATGCTTTAGTTTTATGACATATTGAATGTGTTTCATTCCATTTATTTTTTTGTGGTTTGTGTCCTCCCTTTTAGAAATAACCCTTATACTGTTGAACCTTGCACTTTTCACTATGTATTAGGTCAATTTTAGTAAGTATGTTTTGTATATATTGTTTTATGACAAAGTAAAACCAACCCTGACTCTATTAATATGCGAATGGTGTCATTACATATTAAATCTGAGCTCTGAAATTGCTCACAAATAAAAATGATTATGAACAGTTTTATTTAATGAATCTCTAATTGAAATAACTTGCTTCAGTATTTTGTTTACACTGCACACTGAAGCTGTCTTTACTGAAGTCTGTGCCCTGACTTGACTATAAAAACGAACATATGTTCTCTCCTATAATGTTATTCACCAGACAGTTCTTGGTTCCGCGGACACTCACACCCTAAAAACATTATGCTATCAATAGACACACAGAGCTAAAGGTTTCATGTTGTGTCAGTGTCTGGTTAGACCGAAACAGGGGCATCAGACAAGACACCAGCCGTCAAATGTTTGATATACAAACGCATGGGTGATATGGATGCGTTGTGTGTATGTGTGTGTGTGTGTGTGTGTGTGGCATGGCCAGTTGAGTTACAAATAGAAACAATGATCCACAGTGTGCTAAAATAACACCACTATTTGCGTTAGCTAAACCAGTGACAATTATGAACTGTCAACAGAGCTTTATTTATAATACTGACTGATAGTGTCCACTATTGTTTATGTGCAACAGAGGAATCCTTTCCTCTCATCAAAAATAGTGTACTACAGTATGTCTGAACTCTGAAAATACTCCTGTAACGCAGGCGGCAAATGTTTTTAATGTATTTGACTCAATACTGACTTTTTTCTTCAAAAAAAGAAAATCGTTCTTTCAGGCGCGACTAAAAATACATGATGGCATTGGTTTTGTTGGCATGTTTTTAGGCTTGTGTGCTTGGGCGTTTTTTTCCTCTTTACTCTGAGCACTTACGTTTCATCTCCCTCTGACTCCGGGCTTGGCAGACTGCAGAAAATAAAGAAAAAAATATATATTAATGGAAGCGTCTCTAACAATTCTGCAATTGTTCCTCATCAAAATTTGTACAAAAAAAAAAAGAAAATACAGAGAAAACTCGCAGAGATTAGGGGAAATGTATGAAGTCTGATTATTAAATTTGAAAAGGCTTTAAAACCCACATAAAGTCTTATTTCTAGAATAATTAAATGCCTCAAAGTGTAGACACACACACACACACACACACATATACAGTGGATACACACAAACACCAACACATGCATATAACCATTCACAGTCAGACTCCTAACTCTAAAATTCATTAAGATCTGATTGGCTGTTTGGGGCTTTGCACATGCTCAGTTGAAGCTGCGGTGTATTTTTAGGTTTGACAAGTTGACACCTCTCGTCCTCAGTCGTCCTGAGAAGGTGACTCTGATCACGTCTGAGCACAACCCAAGAGCGAGGCCGATTCACACCGGTTTACTGCATCAGCTGTTAGAAGTGAACTGCTGACTGACATTTAAGAAGCTCTGACATGGCACACACACACACACACACACGTAAACATCAGTTATTGTGTAAAATAAGAAAAAGAAATTGATGTGAACGGCATCAGCAACTCTGTTCAGGAGGTATTAAACTGAAATTAAGACCTATGAATAACACAAACTGATTAATAGTTTTTGTTATAAAGACAAATAAAGAAAAGCACTATTCAAAAATGATGAAACAGACTTCACAGTACATCACTTTTCTTGTTTTTCTCCCAAAACATCAGTGTTTGTTTGTGTTTTCAGTGTGAAGTAACTGGCTCCAGTTGAATTAGTTTTCAGCAATTCAGTCATTTTAAACACCCAATAAAAAAAGGACAGAAGTGAGCAGCACAATAAGCCATATAGGCTAATACAGTGGACCTCTCACTAAATTAAGGTTTTAAAAAACAACGTGAATTGATCAAATAAAAATCTATTTAAATAAAAAGAAAAAAGGAAAACAAGAGATTCAGAAAATAAATAGTCATGCAGTTCATCATAAAAAATAAGAAAAGGAAAGAAAAAGACTTATTAGACATCACAAATTACATAACGACATTAAACATGACTACAAATACAAATATTACTTTTTCAAATTTTGAATATATGGCGAGTTCTTAGTAATAGGAAGGTTGGCTTTCCATATCTGTAAGGAAAACTGACTGTGCCTGGTTTTCCAAAGAGAAAGCAATCCAAGTTTGTTAGAAATAGACGTTATAAAGATAATGGGAGAGCAAGTGGCGAGAGTATATATCTAAACATATCCTATAGTAATTATGTTACAACTTTCTGTCAAAGCATTTTAAACAACATATTTTTCCCATTTGAATTGTGTCTATTTTCACATGTAAAACAAATATCACATATGGGAAATGCTTTTTAAAGAAGAACAAGAACGTTCTGAAGTGAAAGATGTGGTGAGATCGTTTTGTCTACTACTCACAATGTTTAGATTACAACATGAAAATCAACAAGTCATTCATGCCAGTAATCAGGGCTAAAATGAGAAATTTCTAACAACACACAATGAAAACACCCCTTCAGAAAATAACCTTCTTCAGGCTTCATCACCTAACGACACTTGAAAGACACTGAAGCCTGAATGGACGGCTGATTGTCTTTCTCCTGCAGCCAAATCAGCAGGGTAATCATGCCGGAGGATGATTTGCCCTTCACGCCAATCAATACCTTAATGTACTCAAGGTCGTGTTAGAGGAGAATTCATGAGGGAATCGTACAAGACGTACAAGTTTCTATCAGCAGCGAGATTCATTTTATTCTCTTAAAGAAGGTCTTTTTTTACTCGCTTTTCTTGTTCTTTAGTTCAATAACTGAAACACTAGTGCTCTTTTCTCCCTCTGGTTTGAGACACGAGGGTCAGCCAGTTGCTGTATTGCAGTTAATTACTTTAGCAGGTATGGTTTGGGGTTGACACCTCGCTCTCTAACTCGCTATGCCCCCCCTTGTTTTGAGACTCTGGATCTTACTGCACACAAGATATCCAACCTGCACCGGTTTGACTGGATACTGAGGTCAAGATACAAATAGTCATCCACTTTAACGACAGAGAAATCCCAGACGCTCCCTGCTCTGTGCCATATTTGGAGTGTGAGGGCAGAGGGAGGAGGAGGACATTTTCTGCAATGTCACATACTGCCCTACAGCTCAGGGGAAAGCGAAGCAATTTGATTGAACCCTGAAAAAAAAACTTTAAACCTTCATTATAATTTGAGATTGAAAGTTCATTCTTGATCTTGGAACCAGGCACTGGACCTTGTGTTGAGATTGTTTTGTCAACTGTTGTTTCCAAAGGTCAAGAATTACCTCTCAATTTCAACGTTCACGTTTGGACAAGAAGTCCTTCAAGCGCTCGGAAAAATGGAAATTCCATGAAAACTGGGCCCCTCCAACTGCCGAGGAAGATCAGGTGATGTGATCGAAAGCTCCAGCTACTAAATTATCCTTGTGGTGAGACTGTTTTCTCAGGAAACCAAAATAGTTCTTATTACTTGATTATATAAACACATGAGCATGGTGAGCTCAGGCACTGATCAGTAACAGCTGGCTCTCACAGCCACCATCACCGTCAAACAAGTCAATGAAGCCATCTTCATAAATCTGACAAGCTTACACACTCTGTCAGATTAGTCATGCTGTTTCCTCCTGCCAGCTTGCTCTCATTTATCCTCTTATTGCCTTTTGCTTTACGCGCATTTCTTATCTGCTGGGTTTTGTTCTGCGCTGAATCTGTCACATGCTGTTCAGAAGTTTTTGTGGGAGAATCCTTTAACAGCAGGCCCTTACCGTCCCAGATACAACCTTTCATCCAAGTGCAGCTATAAATGTTCCTGATTGAAACACAGCACAACAATAACAACAACAAACATGGTGAAAACATATGGGCAAACTCCCCTGCTAAAGGAAGGCAAAGTCTAAATGACAGCTCCTTAGTCTCTCCCTGGGACACATGATAAGTGAGAGGGTTCGGCACCCGGTAAGGTGCAAAATCCAACCTAATATCAGAGGGAGTGCCAGCACGGCCCTGGCTTTGGGACAGAAGGAGGAGCTGTGTGAGTGTGTGTGTGGCTGCCAGGGACACCATGACAATCAAGTAGGGGGAACTAAACTTTGTTGACAAATGGAGATTGATAGTGGCGCTATCCTGGGTAGGTGACGAGATACTCAGATGCCCGAGATAAAGGCTAATGACTCCCAGAATGCATCAGGCAGGATATGAGGATTCAGTTTCAGATGAGCTATTTCAAATGTGCTCCGCTTCTCTAGATCCACTGGGTTTACCTTTGCTGAAAAGAAAGTGGATGGCCAATCTTATGAATCTCTAATCTATAATTGGCCATTCACATTCTGCGGCAAGACTGGGACTCAAGAGGTTACAAGAAGCGATGAAAACAGATGCCCAGTCCAAGCAAAGTGCTCCAGTTGTGCTTGTCAGTGGACTGGATTTCAAATCAGTGGATTGGATTTCTTTGTCATTTTTAAAACTAAACACAAATCCATCAGAGTGGAGAAATTAATTAGTGCAACAGTCCACACAAATAATCACCATCACAGTTACAAAATGTACTGAACCGTCCACATATCACATCCAACAAAGCAGAACTATGACCCTAATTTTCAGGAACTCAAATGAATTGAAATGCACAGAGATAACACTGCATTGAGCTTCTTTACAATGTGTACTTGTACTACAAGGACATTACATTACATTTATTTAGTACAGTGGTTTCCAAGGGGTCACCTATGTTTGCCAGTTTATTGTGAAATACTGGAAAAATATTTTTTTGAGCATGGAGATTCATTCTTGACCTTGAGAACACATATCTGTAAAACAAGCTTTTTCTGGAGCTTTCGCTCTTGTCCCATGGCCTTCTTCAGTGACCACATACAGTATATGATCACTATCATGTGATTAAAGTTGCATACTTAGATCACAAAAACAACTGAGCAGCTTTCTTCAAATCGTTGAAGAAAGCTGCTGGATATGGTCAAAAGCTCTGGAAAAAGCTAGACCTTTTAATTAGAATATAAACTGCTCGTGGAGCGCATGGCCGCTGCAAAGTCGCCTTTGTTGCATGTCATACCCTTCTCTCTCTCCCGTTTCATGTCTGCCTCTGCTATCTGATAAAGGTGAAAAAATCCCCCCAAAATTATCTTAAAACAAAAAAAAATTGGTCGCAACTCAGACATTTGCCGCCTGTTACGAGAGGTCGCGAGTAGAGATTGTGTTTGCGTTGAGGAGTCACTTGCTAAAAAGGTCTGGAATCAGCAAAGGGAAGTACAATAAGTGCATTCAAGCTCCACAGAAATATGACAAATATGAGCTAGATGTAATCAAAAACTGTAAGAGCATTTAAAAAAAAAAAAAAATGAAATGGCGTCTGAAATGGTGGGTTTCCAGCCTGCAGCCACAGCAAGTCTGTTTCCCCGTCTGCATTTGACTAATTTTGGGTCAGTTGTGCATGAAAGGATCCTCACGTTCCTCTATACTCCATTTATCAGCCATAAAAAATAAAAAGGTGCAAAATCAGCTCTATTTCACCGACCTACAAATCCATTTATGTTATATTGCCATGTGTCATGGTAAGAGGTCTGATTTTGATTCTAATTACATTACCCTGTCAGGGACGTAGAATTTATTGCTGCAAGAAAACATAAATAAAAGCACTCTCAACCGTCCCTGACAGACCAATTACCAGAGAGGTTTAAAAAGCACGAGTCAGACTGCCACACACTTCCACGAGGAAGCAAAACTTGATATTGATGATATTGGCTAGAGTGGTCTGGGTCTCCATGAGGAGCAATTCTCTTCAGATTTTACCTCTGGAATGAATTTCCTTTCAAGAATGAACGTTATAACATACAGGACATGGGTTTCCCTGAGCGCACATGTATCATATTGCTTTGTAATTGAATGGATGGGAAGGTGACCATTGATATACTGGGGTGACTGCTTATTGACACAGAGCGCTATTTCATTTAGGCACAGGAGACATTTAATCACAATAAATAATTGCAATTATTTTTTTCTTAGTTTCATTATGCCATTCAATTCTGATCAAAACTTTCAGCAACAGTCTTCACTGTAGAGCTACATAGTGTAACTCCCAGTCTCTCAGAGTGATGAGGCAACAGGAAGCTCAATCATTCAAATTCAAAACGTTTTAATTGTATCAGAATTGATTGGCACAGACAGAAAACTGTAACTGACCTGTTCCAGGTGACTGTTCCTGATACTCTCTGCATCTCTCCCAGCGCTGCCAGCAACAGAGACGATTTTCCACAACCCACCTGGCCCACAATCATAGTCAGCTTACCTGAGAGGTAAGTAAGTAAACAGGTAAATAACAGAAGGCATCTGGAGAGAGAAACAAGGAAGGAGAGGAGAGGAATTGAGGATTGTACATCACACTTCCTGATGCTCACCAAAAGGAATCTTGATGTCCACATTAGAAAGTGTTGGTGGTCCATCAGTCCAGGTGAAATAACCGCTAGTTATCTGAGAGAAGCAAAGCACAGACTCATCCACATGTCAAACAGAGAGTGACTCACTCTTTAACAAGTAAACAGTAAACATGTCATCTATGCAAAATGATGCGGAGTGGCAGTGAGGCAATAAGAAGTAAAAGTGACCTCATTCGTATTCACTTTATGCAGGGGAAGGAGGACACTGGTTCACTTGCATCCAAAATATTGTGAGTGACATACAGAGGATTGATTGAGCACTGCACTTTGAAATGTTATAGAGCTAGAAAATCACTTTTCCTACATTTCATGAAAACCCAATCAACAGCATCCCAGATATTAATAACAAATGTCAATAGTGCTCCTCTGAGGCAAATCAGTGCACAAAAAGTTTTGTCAGAATGTGATCAGAGGTGTCCAAAATATGGCGTACTATGTACAGACTACGTTGTGATGATGAAACCTCAGGCCAATTAATTCAACTCTGAAAATGCAGTTGAAGAGCAATCATTCTCCATTCAGAGGATTTTGAGATGTTATGGATGGGATTTATACATAGAGAAAGGCACAGTATACATTGTATTTAACAGTATGTAGATAAAGTAAACCAAAGTCTGGGCATTCTTTATAGGCCCAAACACTGTTCTTCTTTTAATGTCAGAAAACAAACTTGTTGTTGTTGCTACCTATTTTGGATTGTGCTGATATTGTGTGTCCCGTCTTTTACCATTAAATGTTATTTCCTATAATATCTTATGTAGATTAATTTTGAAATGTCTGTTTCACACCCATGATTATGATATGTATGAGGCTTCATTTGCTGTCTTTAAATGCCAGAAAATTCATATATTCATATTCATTACCCAATTTACCTCAATCATCTACTTCTATCTACAACATCTTTTGGATTATTCAAAACCAGCCTTTTTTCGTATTGTTTTCCTGTTACTGCTTCTAATGTTCATTTTTATAATGTTGATGTCCTGCCGATGATTTTGATGCTGACTATTGTCATGTTTTTTTCTGTGAATGTTTGAATAGTTGAGATGATGCAGCTCAAGAGGCTGTTGTTCAATGTCCCTCATGCAAAGAAATCTCTGTGGTGTGATTGTGACAAAACCTGGAGAGCCAGCCAGCACAACTTGAAAAGGCTGACCTTTAATAAAAGGTAAAATATTCAAAAGGCCACTCTAACTGCTACATCACCACTTCAATTTCGATAAAACCTGGAGGAATACTGCATCTTGTTACTGTCTAGACCAGGTGGTGTCTGGTGGAGTCTGGAGGATGACACATTGGTCTCTCCTTGTATCTCTCACCTTGATACAGATGTCTTGGTCCATGTCCTGGGAGGGTCCATCTCCCCCATGTTCCCCCTGTGAGTTGTAGTTTGTCCAGTCGTCCCTCGGGGGGCGCTTGCGATTCACCACCTTCAAGGGCTGGAGGTGTTGGGACAAAGAGGAGGAGGAGGACGAAGGGAAAGGTTTAGAGGATGACTAGAGGAGGGTTGTATAACATCAGGCACGGAGGACAAAGGGGTTAATGGGTTAATGAAGGCAGGAAGATAAAATGGAGGAGCAAAGTGAGACAGCCTGGATGCACCAGCAGGGGAGAGAGTAAGAAACAGATGGTGTCTACCTTGTACCCAAATCAAGCCATCACAAAAAGCTTGTGATAGACTACATGTACTCACCACAGCCTGGTATCTATTTTGGTTGTGATTGCTGGAGCCAGAGGTTGACATCACTCTGGGCTCCTGTTCGTCTCCAATCTCGTCGCTTGAGAAAAACTCGCTGAGCTTCTGAACACTGCAGGTTAAACAGAGGAGAAAGGAAGTGAGACATTAAGTCACTGATGATGAAGATGATGATACACACACACAAGCAACACAGACTTTAAATGAGCTCGCTTTCATCCATGTAAAGATAACGGCATCCCTACTGCCACATCGCTCATTCAGTGAAACAGATCTATGGAACACGGTAAGAATGAGCTTTATTTTTACTTTCTCTCCCTGTCACACACACTCACATATCTCTACATCTTCAACTTAAACCACGTATCTTCTATTTCACTACCTGAATGAGAACAAATGCTTCCCTGATGCATGCCTAGTGACTAAATCTGTGCTGAATAACAGATCTGAAACTTGCTGAAATCCTCTCAACTGGGACTAATATCTTCCAATTTACTCATCTATGTGTCCAAATGTCTCATGGATTAAGACATTACGTATACCGGAGAGAAATACAGTTAACATTCCACAGTGAACCCTGTGTGTTAGAGCAAATACACTGCAATGCTCAGTATGAGAAATGTTCATGTCGTCATAAGGGCATTATGAAATAAGAATGAGTTTCAGTCCACAGGAAGAATAACCACATGACAACTGTAAAAACGAAATCTTATGAAATATATTTAAAGTGGCACAATGACTTTGCATATTGTCAGCCTCGTTTTCTTCTACAAAGACACATTTTTCTCATGCTGAAGTGTGACGATAAACTGAGGTGCTGAATCTACACTGTAAGGGTTTTTTTTGTCCTGGTGTCTGACAAAGTGTGTCAGATCACAAAGTCCCAAAATAGACATCTCAAAGGATCGCAGGCAGCTTCCACATTCAAGAAGGAAAAGCCACTCCAGTTCAAATAAGGCGCTTACACCAGCACAGTTGTATTAGCTCCTAAAGGCCCATATAGGAAATGTGTGATTTGTAATTGAATGCAATCCTGTAGCAGTCAGTTTAATCGACACCTCCCCTTTCATCCTTAGAAGACTGTTTTAATCTTTTAAGCAGTAAAATCATTCATACTTGATATTGTTAATAATAATAATAACGTTAATAAAACAGAGATTATGCATCTAGAAGGCGTAAATAACCACTTCAGGTAAAGCAGTGAGTTTGTTATTCACAGAACAGTCACATGTTGGAAATACTTTTTTTTGGTCTAATTTTCCTAATGTCTAAAGTCTATATGGAAAATTTTAACTTAAATTTGTTATGCATTTATATAGCTCTCATAGCTCAGGTGAACCCTTTTATTGTTTTGCTCTTCAACACTGAAGTTAAAATGACCCCACAGTATGTTGTGTTTTTCCTGCATCTATTGTAGCTTTTTCTGAACGCCTTCATTCTCGAGGGCTCGTGCTTGTTATAGTATTGTACTTGTTTTCTTCCTAGTGTATCAAGACATGTTGTGCAGTAGAGCTCACCTCCCTGCAGATAAAAGCATGTAAGCTAAAGAAAATGGGTTGATTGGGTTGCCCTATATAGATCTGTAATAATATAAGAAATGTACCTGTGTCAGCTTTACCACTCAGTATAATAAGCAAAGCAGTAAACACATCCAGAAGCATGACAGGATGGGGAGTTATTGACATGTGCATCAGCCTAATCACAACAGATATCTTGACTGCCAAACTAATTGTGAAGCCAATTGCTGAAATAAACAGGCACAACGTTGACAAGTGTACTTAAACAACAGAGAAATGAAGCACTGTGTTACATGAACAAAAGGCTGATTCGATAATGCAGCTGATCCATCATGTTGCTTTTCACTACTCTGCTCATTGTCAGTGGTATTTCTGTTGCTTCAGTTAACATCTCCTTCCGCATGACTATTTTTAGACACTTCCCAACCAATAAACATTAAAAAACAAAAACAAAGCAGTGTTTCCTAGTTTATCTATGGATTATGAAGCTGTATTCTTTGTCATTTATTTTAAAAATCTGCATGAAGAGGACAAATCTGACTCGACTGTACAAATATTATTTTAGCTTCTCACCTAACAAGAGCCTTGACGGTGGAGCGCACCACGCTGGAGAGCAGGAAGAGGGGGGTGACCAGGATGTGAAAGAGGGACAGAGAGGCAAAGGCCACAGCTGGGGACAGATCAGCGTCCTCGGAGATGTGAACATGAACCACAAACGTCTGCAGGATGAGAGGGAGGACAGAATGGCCTGAGCTTAGTAAACAGCATGGATTTAGAGCCTTAAACCTGTGAACTGGTAACTTTTGATTGGCTGATAGTCACTCATGGAATGTTCAAAGTCATTCTCTGGCTGCCGGCATCAATTTGCTTTTAGACTTGAGTTTGAGAAGCATGATAAAATCAAATCAAAGATGAATCATTTGTCTACATTTGTCGCTTATAATCGTCCCTCTCCTCGGTATGTTTGCTCAAGTCTTCAACCATGAAGGACGTCTGTAAATACAGACAGGATTTAGTGTGGCGCTGTTAGACAGCCCTCCACTGTGTCACTTGAAATATCACTAGGCATCTTACAGTCAGTCTGCCTGGCACTGTGTCTGCTCTGTCCTTCACACCGGGGCAAAGTCAACAGGATGCACTCTGCTCAATAGTCATTGGCTCTGTTTATTGTTAACTAGACACAACTATAAGCAGCCTCGCCTCAAGCAGAGCATATTGAATCATTTGCATTTGGGGTGAATTAATGGCAGAGCTAGAATTTAAACTCACCGTCAACACAGCTGCGATGGGAATAGCTGCATTCATGAAAACTGAAAGCAGGAAAAAAAACAGACAAGAGGATGTGAAGGTGTACGTAAAGTAGAGAACAATTATTTCTGGACTATTTTGATTTGAGTCTTGTAAGAACATTTGTTGCTCATCATCCCCTTTTCTCTGCCCAATATTACTGTATATATTATTAGATATTGAGCAGTAAATTGTCATGAAATATGATCTAAAAAGCGCTCGGATGTCAAGATAAGAAACTGGGTTGTTAGTGCAGTGACAGTGTAGTCTCAGCACTAGCAGCGTTAATGGTGAAAAAAAAAATTCTGTTCCGTTACTCTCGTAAATTATTGCTCACTATTCTTGAATCGGCAGATATTGATTTTAGATTGGACACAGTCTATTACAGGACTGGAGCCATGCAGACTGCAGCCACTGTTCATCTGAGAGTGTGGACAAAGAGAAGGAGGACAATCTGTGGAAAACAAATAAGTACTGAGTGACCGTACATGGGAAATGAATGGAAGTACAATAATCCGTGTTAGCTGTGCCTAAAACATTAGTTACCTTTACATCCAGTTATTTTTATACTTGATTGTTTTTATACATGTGTGTAAAGCCTTCCTGTGTAAGGTTTCTGAGAAGCCTTACTGGATATGGATGTGTAAAGAGCGAAGGCCTGCAGGCTGGTGAGCTCTTTGCCCCTGGTCTCCTCCACGCTGTCACAGAAGATGTGTTCCCAGGCGTACAGCTTCAGCAGCTTGATGCCCCTCAGCAGCTCATTGGTCTTCTTTAGACGTTCACTGGAGTATTCCTGCAAGTGGGAAGGGAGACTTTGATTACACAACTGTAATCTGACACATTGAGGACAAATAAACTATAAGAGCTGCAGCTCTCACCTCTACTTCAATAAAACAATATCATTACATTTGACTGGTCTTATTGAATAGCAGCTTTGCAGCAGTTGGAAGCAGCAGAAAGACTTAAGGCAAGGCAAGATGAGAATATATTGTGACTGAAAACATTTAGTGGTTTCTTCTCTCTGGATAAAATAACATTTAATTCCCCAAGGAGATAATGACTGTTATTTTGATGTGTCCAGCTAAGTGTGTGAGTGTGTGTGTGTGTGTGTGTGTCAGAGAGAGAAGCAGGTGACATAATATTTCAACACCATCATTACATCCACGTCATTACCTGGTATGATGTGGACAAACCAATATTGACCAACTCTGTTCTACATGATCTCTTTGAAACAGAGACAGAGCCCACACACACGAAGACCAGTTTACATTTTCTTTCAACATGTGAATCGTTTGTTGGTAACCAGGCACTCTGATAACATATTGCCACTACTTTTAGTTTCTCCATGATGTACTGGAATAATAAGCTTCCAAAAATCACTTGATCCCAACATGATTATAACAAGGATGTGAGGCTGTCATGCTCATTGCAAAGTAAACCAAAGTATTTTTGGTTTATTAGTTTTGACCTGGTGATGGTGCCAGATGAAAAGTCAGAGGGTTGGCAAAGACCTTGAATGTCTGCAGCACATTGCATGATATTCCATACGATAGAAATTTCACTCTGAACCACAAATGTCAACCTCATGGTTAAAAAGTCAGGGGATCACCACTATCCATAGCCACTAGCATGGCTAAAAATAGATAGAAATAGTCGCAAACACTACTGCATCTCTGCAAAAGGGCCAATAAAAATACTCACCAAAGTGCTCTTTTGTGTATGGGACAGCTTGGTGGCCACAAAGTATTGTACAGGAGCTAACACAGCGATGACGGTCGCTCCAATCAAGGCACTGATTCCCAAGAGGTAGTAGAGCAGGATCACTCCCACAACAATCTGAGAGCGGGAGATACAGAGACAGAAAGACAGAAAAGACAATAACCTTGTGTTCAGTCTAACCCAGTCTTCAGTTACACATCGCTCCTTATGAAATTACCACAGTGCACCGCTTTGTGAGAAGCAGTGACCTTGAACATAATAAGGGTATCAGCATACATACAAGCAGATAAAACCTTCTATGAATGTATGGATCTATGCACTGACATTCATACACACATGCTAACAAGCGAAGGAGCATGCAAAGCAACATATTTTCTACAAGGTTCAGGATTTTAAATATAACTGTTTACATCGATCAGTAAAGTGAGCGATGAATTAAGAATGATGAAACCTAAATATTTATGAAAATGAAGCCTTTAACATCCTCCCCTATCCCGGTTTACAACAGAGATGAGTCATGTTTCCATGTCCTTGGCTCCTTTTCAGCCACCCACCATCTTTGGAATCACACTGAACGCATGCTGGATTCAGAAATCCCCAGGACACACAGAACCAGATGGAGACGGATGTGACATTTCACACCCTCTCCTTCATCTGTCACAGGATAATGTGTGCCACTGGGGACGAGGTGGGTGAAGGGTAAAAGAACAGCATGATGTGATTAGAGTTCCTTTGTAATAACTGTATAAAAAATACCTTTTTACAGTGGCTGCCTCTTAGTTGTGAGTCATATGTAACCATGGCAATGTACAGATGTGGAGCCAACAACCCCCACATGCTTCCTAACTGCAGTATTTCCCTCAGCACCTCAAGAACTACTCTGCTACTGACCGTTTGGGAGGTTGTCCCTGTGGTCACTTTACCCAATATCTAACAGGACTAAGCACCTACAGCTATGCTAGATGCTTTGTTTAGGCAGAGTGGTGCTTTGAGGTAAATGTTCATCATCAGCCCGCTAACATGCTCCCAATGGCAATGCTAACATGCTAATGCTTACTTCAGCATGTTAGCATGCTAACATTCGCTAATTAGGACTAAATATAAAGCACGGCTGATGGGGATATCATTAGTTTTGCAGGTATTTAGTCATAAACCAAAGCACTGAACACATTTGGAAAAATTGTCCCAATGGTGGTGCTAGAGAAAAAGTCAGCAAATCACCAAAGTCATTAGGATTCATTCTCTGGGAACCATGAATGTCTGTACAAAATTTTGTGCCAATCTATCTTATAGTTGGTGAGATATTTTACAGCATAAGTAAACAGTAATTGACCGGCTGGTGATGCTATATAAAAAGTCAGGGGATCTCCAAAATGATTACAGTTCATCCTGAGGGGAACAAGAATATCTCTAAACTCTAAACTACATTTCATGGTAATCCATCCATAGCTAGAGCCACAGCGCTAGCATGGCTGAAAACAGGAAAGGCAGTACCAATACCAATATGCATTTTTCTGTTATTGGTGATTATCTGACGTGAAAGCAATTCAATAAGCAGCTTTAAACCCTTCATTTCCTGATTAACTGCAGCAGTTTTGAATGTAAAAAGCATTAAAAATGACAGGCTTGGTAAATTAGGCAAACAGAAAAAATTGAACCAAAGAGTTGTGTTTTGTTTACACAGCACATGAGCTTAATTAGACGGCAGCTCAAGTCTACTGAGCCCTCGATACATAACAGACCTTCTTCACAACAGACATTTTGGCTTGTCTTCGCAGGATAAGCCCAGGTGGAATTGACAACATGAATAACGACTGCTGTCCTTTTAGGTGAGGTACAGTATCTCCAGGGTCCTGGTATTGTGCATGCTGGCAATGTATGACAAGTCAAAATGTCTTCACTAAGGAAGTCTGATGGAGATTTGCTTTCAGAGGCTATAAATCAGCAGGTCACATAATATAAATGATACGAACACTGAATTAAAAAAAATTTGTTTTTACTGGATACTGCTAGTTGCCTATGATAGTCCTTTTACACAGACGACAAGTCATAGCAGGAAAAGCAAAAAATAATGAAATTAATGATGGCTGAATTCCATTTAGCTGCTTCAGTTTCAGGGTCCTGGTGTTGTGCACACTGGCTCACTGTCATGGCTTATTGAGACACTTACTGGGACACCTGTACTTTTTCTACTATGACAAGTCAAAATGTCTGGCTGTGAAAAGGCTAATACTGAACACACTGTCCGCTAAAAGGGTAGCAGAACAGAGCTGGTTACCGGAGAGGGATGATTTTGCGAACAATTCCTGTTATGTATTGGGTGAGGTGACAAAAGGGGCTAAGCTCGTAAAAACATCAGTGCAGTCATTTAATTGAAAAACATGAGGATTGAAAACTGTAACAAAGATAAAAAGTCACAGAAAACGACGGACACTGGCGAACTGAAAAACACCAGTGACAAGTCACATCAGGGCAGGAGGCAGTAAATATCAAATACAGTGGATTCATTCACAGCTTAGATTTACAGATGGAGAATACTAATGCAGCTGAGACCTCAGAGGAACCACCAGGGGGTTTGTACTGCTACAGCCTGTTTCTGTCTTTTTATTCATACAACATTTTCAGATATTTGCTTACAGATTGTATCAATATTTTCACTGCTTAAAGGTGAATTTAAAAATAGTTTTTCATTTGGAGTTCGATGTACCATTGCAAATATTGTTGGCTGTATGTTGGCTTTATGCTGTAGACTGTATATATAAAGATGGACGACATAGGTAACCCCTCCTTCTCCATTTTAGCGGATGGGCCTAACAAAAAATTCAAAGTACATGTTAAATACATTTGTCCCCACTGTACAATTCATATCCCCGTAGGGTAACGTTAACTTGTCAACAATAAGGGTAATGTTGTTGATGAATTAAATTTTCTCTTGGCCAGAAAACAAACTACTCAACCCATAAAATCATTTTTCCATTTAAACATTCTGAGTTGTGACAGCTATTTCTGGGTTCCCGAAGCTTTGATCTCCATGCTCCTCCACTGGCATCATAGAGTGTAAATAAATATGAAGCAGCAGGTAAACATAAATGTGGTGTAAGTGCATTTCTATTTCAGGCAAAATTGGTTTTACACTTGACATGGATGAAATGAGAGAGGCCAGAGGGAAGAAAGAAACACCAGTTTCAAAGACATAGCAGTATATCCAGCAGGTTTCCTGGGATACTGTATGTCCTCCAGGTTTTGCTGAAATTGTATTTTCAGGATTTACCAGGATGTTTGTTTTCAACTCTAATTTCTCCTGAGGACTTAATGGTATATGAATAACAACAATGATTATACAGTACTGTGTGTCATGAATTACACAATACACTTATAGGACAGTATTACAGAGCCTGAAGGTCACAGGCTTGCAATCGACTGCGCACATTTGCAGTGAATCTTTTCTAACTCCCACAGGGGCTCTAACACCTGACGCTCCCTTTCAGTCTTCACATCTCTGAATAAAAGCCTTTATTTCACACATGATTGTAAAGTAAGCTTCGCCCTATACTATGAGCCTGATGAGATAAGACAAACACAATGGCTTAATGAAGCTTAATAACATGAACACATCAACAGCTTAATGAAGTTTAACACACACGTAATAGAGCTGACAAACATGTTTCTTACCTGTACTGGCATGGCCCAGAGGTTAGGACAGAGGAAGAAGAACCACATGAGCTGGTTGGTATCTATGGCAACCAGGTTGCAGATCTGAGCAACAGTTAACTCGCCCATGGACATGTTGGAGGTGCAAAGACGCATGATCTTGTTGTAGATTTTTGTCTGGAGAGAGGACGAACACATTCAGATCCATGTGGAAACACAGCAGAACCTCAATAAACTCTAACTGTTTTGGCGAAAAGTCACGTTACATGGAGAACTTCCTGAAACACCACACCTGTATGGCCCCGCGCAGGTTGATGCCTGTTTCAATTGCCACATAGTAGGAGGCCTGGAGGAAGGTCCTCTGCAGGAGCAGGGCAAAGAAGAGCAGCACGGCCAACACATATGCATTCTCCAGAAACTCTTTGGAGGAAATAAAATAGATCCCCAGCAACCTCATCTGGAAGCACAGGTAGGGAGAGGGGGAGATGGACCGGTTTATCAATGTTAGTCAGGCCGGGACTTCAGGAAAGTCAAACGCACTGAACTCTGCAGGATTCGATTTGACTTGGAGAGTTTCTGTCAGTAATTAATTTCAACTAAAACTGTTCCTGTTCATCACTTCAAAAGTTGAGGGTAACGGTATCCATTTAAAATGTATCATTTCCATTTCACAGCAGGCTACGATATTGTGGCGTGTGAGCTGGAAACCAAAGGAGAATGTGGTTCAGCTACAGGAGATGGATACAGTATCTCCCTCAAAGATGAATTAATTCTGCATCAGGTAGAGATCCTTCAACCAGGAGGGATTACAAACTATTCATTAGAAATGTGCCTCCACTCATCCTTGAAATTTATTTCATCTCTTTCTCATCCCATTCCCAAAAACACATCTATAAGACCCTGAAACACAATCCTGCTACAGTCCGATTGCCTCAAATTGCCACTATTTTACAAACTATTTTCAGTCTTCTCTCCAAACTGGCACGCTTTCAAGAGCATTTACTTTGAGTGTCTTTTTCCCATTTTCAAATTAACTTTTGAAATTCCACTGGCTCGCATGGATGTGACTCTCAAACAAATAATTGAAGAGTTATTCTGAAGGAATAACCTGAGTGGCTATTTGATATGGCAGTGTGCCCTGTGTGGAATCTAAGAAACTGCTCCAGCAGCAATAAGTCTCATAAATATTTGACGAGGACGAAATTAGTACACCATCGGGGCAGGTGCACTGGGGAGATAGGGCATCATAAATGTCTCATCAAACTGTAACTGACCCTTGAGAGGTAGGTGGACGCCATGTCACGCCTGTCAGCTGTGTTTGTCTGTTTCTGAATCTTTGACTCAGTTCTCTGTTTAGTTCTGCCAACATCCCCGTCTTACCACTACATGTTTCCTCAGAAAGAGTTAACTTTTACCCAGAACTTTTACCTCACTCGTTGTGAGGTCTAGGCATTGTGTCTACATAAGTGTCACTGGCACAAAATTAAAATGAAACAAATGCAGGTAAAAACTGGTAATTGCAGGTAACTCTGATGTTTCTGCCAACCACACTAATAGGTGAGACTCTCTGATGGGATTTCTGTGTGAAATCCATGGTGAAAACAGACAGGTGGGACTGTCACTATTTCTTAGGTTGAACAAACGCTAGATGATGCTAGATAAATAAATGATGATTAGGCCCATTTGCAAAGGAACATCAAACACCCTGAAAATAAAAATTCTCAATTAGCTTTATATATTGAGCGATGGGCTCACACATCATTTCCTGCCATCTTCAGTTTTGGTTATTTCACATGAGAGATTTCTCCTCTCACTGGTTTGAGGTGGGCGTTTGCTTGTGTTGCCAGCACTGTCAGTCAAACCCGATCAAACCAAAACCACACAGATCTGATGAAGCAGATTTGCTAAACTAATAATATGCTTTTTCCCAAAACTTGACTTAGTTCTCCTTGTTTAGTCTTAAATTAAAATACATACGATTTGAAAAGTTTTCAGGACCTTTAAGAGAAAACGTAGTGAGACATTAATAGGACAAAAAAGACTCCAAGAATGTCAAACTGAAGTTGTATTTAAGGGGACTATGAGACAAAACAACAACTGACAATTGTCAGTGTCATTGAAGAAGAGAAAAACAGCTGCTGAGGGGATAAAGAGTATTTAGTGAAAACTGACAAGGAGGTGAAGACTGATTTGTCTTTGCAAAGAAAATATAAAATTTGGAGAAACTTACAAAACTTAACCAGAGAATGAAACAAAAACGGATGCCCTTGGAATGAATGTAAAACATCTTCAAAGTAACTTTAAAATCATGCAATACACCTACAATTTCAGAAAAAATGTAGGTGTTATGGCACCATGGTTGACCCCTCACCGGCTGCTGAATGGTGCGGTTGTCCTTGCTGATGTGGTGGACGATGCCAGAGATGCAGAGAGGACCGACGAAGCCAAGCAGGTCAGCCAGGAAGCGAAATGTGATGCTGAGGATGAGAGGTCTGCCGAATGCTTTCCTCAAGGCCTGCCAGATCAGCTTTGGGCCCTGGGGTGCTGTGTCCTGAGGACTCTGAGGGAAGATCAACAGACAGGGGACAGAAGGGGAAATATATCAGCATGCTGAGTGAATACATTGAGGAGAACCACATTCAAATATTCAGTGTCATTTGGTGAATACATCTTCATAACAATTATGAAAGTATTATAAAGAAGATGGCTGCTGTTGAAGACAGGAGTAAATTGGTTGGTTCCTTTTTTGCAAAGATAAATCATAACACAGTCATTTCTCTGTGGAGCTGCGCTGGCAGCACAACAAAAAAAAAAAGAAACTAGGTTAGACAATAAAGCCTGCTAACAGAGCAAGAGGAAGTAATTGCTTGAACATAAAAGCTGAATCGACACCATTAACTCAAGAGTGGGTCCACCACTGCAACAGAAAGCCAGCAAAATGAGGTCAAGTTCCACGTTTCCATCCTCCCCGCTGCTGCTGCTGCATCATGGGATGTGGTGATTAATGGTAGTGGACCTCAGTCGGTCATGTTTACCTGCTCTATAACTAATGATGCTGGAAAACCACAATAGTGATGCAGAGGACGAGGATTAAACAGCAAGTGAAAGCAGGTTTAGGGTTTTCAAATGACAAAAGTAAATCTTAAGACATTAAAAATCACTTTGAGAGTTAAATAGGTTGTCAAGGCAGACTGGAGGAGCTACTGATCTTCATTTATATAGGAAACATCTGGACTGTCACAGTGCAGTAAACACTCCCAGAACATTTTCTGTGTGTGTGTGTGTGTGTGAACACGACTGAGTCATTCTCAAAACTGTGAGAACAGACGTGACCTTTATCACGTGTCTCTCTTTCCATTTGAGCTCATATTGAACCTCAGCCTTCATACGTAACATGTGTCATCGTGCGCAGTGTCCCACACACACACACACACACACACACACACACACACATCCTTTCTTTCTACCTTGGGTTCAAATGAGAAGGAATTCTCACATACGCAGAGTGAAACTAGCTTCCCATGAAGTGCAGTGCTTTCACCCCCGCAGGGGTCGGGATGTCGCCGCGTTCACAGTAGAATGGGAATGACCCGGTGCCTCCAGGCTCTCCTCTAAATGCCCCGCCCTCCCCCCCACCTCTCCACTGGGATCTCTCAATCTCTCTCATCCCTCGCTCCTGCCGGAAGGAAGTGGGGTTGTGTTCACACCGGACGCACACGCAGCAGTGACGAATCTCCGTGACCTTCCAAACACTGGAAAACAATGACCCTGTAGACGAGGCCCTTCACCTCCAACCCCTGACACGTGCTCCAAAAGTGAGACAGAGAGAGAGCGGAAAGGAGGAAGAATAATATGTAACGAGGAAACAGTTTGGACTGCATTAATAAGACTGGAAGAACGCCGCCCCGGGGAGAGAGCAGCGATCCCAGAGCAGAGTGGAAAAAGACAAAAGGAGACAAAAGCTGTCATCAGCCTGTTCAATTCTCCACCAAACAAACTACATCATCATAATTATCATATCATACATTTCATCTTTCTAGAAAGTTTGAAGAGCTGTATTGAAAACTAGCCCAAGTATCAATTTGTCAAAAATTGCATCATATACACACACATCAAAAGCCAGCCTGATAATCACAGAGAACTGCCATTTTTGTTTCACTTCATTTAATCACTATTTCATTGCTGAGAAAATCGGAAATGTTGGCAAAGATTCAGAGGTTGGGAGTCTATCACGATATAAGGTTTCCAGTTCACTAAATCTGAATGTCTTTGGAGTGTAAGAAGAAACCAGAGCATCTGGAGGAAACCCACAAAGACACACACAGGGACAACATGCAATCTGCAGGTTCCATCTGTATAAGGCAACAGTGCTACCCAGCACTGACCCACTGTGCCACCTTTATCTTGAAAAATATTTTGGCCACCTCCATTACATACACGGAAGACAAAAATATTAAACAGTCTAAAGTAATACAAACCAGCCTTAGAAATGACCATAGGGTTTAATCAACACCTCTTAACACAACACCAACAAACATGTTTGTTTCACAAAAATAATGCTGAAGGTACATTTTTCCAAATAAAAGATGACTTTACAGGACTGAGATAGAAAGAATAAGCTTGAGCATGTGTACATGTTTGAAGGCAGTGTGACATTTCAGTGTTTACACTATTGACCAATCATCTCAGTGACGTCTGAATACAGTTTAATGGCACCAGTTCAGCCAGAGCTGAGTCATCACAGGACAGAGATCAACTTTTATATGAGAACAGCTGTATCAAAATAATAAATAAATAAATAAATTTGTAATATTCCCAGACCCATTCATGCGCATTTTAGACTACCAATTAAACATTACAAACACAAGATTTATTAAGACACATAAACTAACAAATGGGCTCAAAATAAATTGGCCATAAGGAGCCAAACAAGCTGCACTCTAAGCTCTTACATAAATACTTAAACCCTTATTTGTGTCTGTGAGTGTGAGATCCAAGTTGATCCCTTGATGATAATTACCACATTCGGAAAGACAGTTTTCTCCTATTTCATAATCTGGTTTGCCCAAGTATGTTTGTTTAAAATGTATGCAATAACATAACATAAGGACCCTTAACACACATGTTGCCATCTGCACCAGAGCCTGATACATCCCTGATTATTTATTCAGCACCAATGACGCAAGAAACAGAGTGATGCTTTTGATTTTTACCACATCAGTTACAAGATCTCAGATCTCAAGAAGTGCAGTGAGATCGGATATTAAACTTGGGACTCATCGCCCACATATTAAAAAACATGGAGAAAATGTTGTATTGAATGAACAGGAGGCCTCCAGTTTCTTTGCAAAAGCACATAGAGGAAAATTTGCACAGCATACTCCCATAACATTTACTCATAATATTCTATCCTTGTATTGGTTGAATTAATGCTTCATGTGAGCTGTGTGTCTTATAATGTATAGGCTACGGTGATTCAAGCACCAGACAACAAGCCCATACTGCTCACAAAGATTAGCAACAGTAAACCAGTCAGTCGGTGCACTAACCTTCTGGTTTTCGAAGGCCTTGCGTAGCTTCATGTAGTTGGTGAGGGCTCTCATTGCGATGGGCAGTTTGCCGATGCCCTTGAGGTCGATGGGTCGTCTGTGAGCGGAGGTGATGAAGGTGTTCATCCACCAGTACGTGGCTTTGGACAACAGGTTGACGAATGGCTGCAGGAAACGAACACCGAGGTCCTGGAGGTCCTCAGGAGGCTTCACCTCTGTCGGGTCAGCGAAACACATGTAGCGCTGTAGAAGAAGGAAGGACAGCAAGACAAGTTTGATTTTTTGATTTATCTGTCTCGTCTGCAGTGACCTGAAAACCGAGGGTGAATATAAGAACATGCAGCCGCTGATTAGACATTCAATGAAACAAAAGCATTAACTCATTTGTGACAACATCTATGGAATTAATAAGTATACTTTTCACCGTCCTGCATATGAGAGCTACAACATAATGGATATGACAGCTGAACACACTCTTATTAGTGGTATTAGTTACACCTGCCCAAAGATAAATAGTCTCTGTTGTGTGTATTAATTACAGGTTGTCTGATATCACTATGGCAATTGCAGCATCTTGGTGAAGCGTGATGTTTCATATGGATGTTCTACTTTCACAGCTATTATACTGGAGCTTTAAAAAATGTCAGCAGAATAGAAAGCATAGAAAATAATCTATCTGGTGCAGCAAAATTTAGCTTCATAATATATTATGAATATGAAGACAAAACAGTGGAACAGAGTCAGAAGAGAGCAATGTGTGTTTTTAAGCTTTATGGAAACTAGGTTAGTGACTGGCAGATGAATTACCACAGAATATGAACAAAAAACTGGACTATTTATAAACACAAATGATGTTGATTCATTATGCGGTGGGTCTCGTAATATTCGGTTGTCATGGTTTTGTTTGAAAATGGGTTAAGATGAGAATAATATTCACCAATAATATTTTGCAAATTCATGTTTTATAGTGTATTAGTTAGTAGAATTTGAGTGAATGATTGGAAGGATCATCAGAAGCCAATCAACCAAGTCAAGAGGATTATTGAAAATGCAATGCAATGAAATCACTCAGTATTTAATTATAACAATTAATTTAAAAACATTTTTTTGATCATATACATACAAGAACAATTGAGCTCCTTTGAAATGTACTGCTAAATGAACTACACAGAAATGACCCAGTAAAAATACTCCAACACATGGTTTAGGCAGAGCATGTGCTTCAACAGACCAAGTGCAGGGTATGATGGGAGAATCACTTTCTTTGCTCTTCACCCAGGGGAGTCAGACTGAATAACAGATGTGTGCTCAGTGCAGATGTTAACAGAGACAAACACACTCTAAACTGTCCAGAGGAAAAGTGTACACCAGTCTGACATTTTCTCGCTCCTGTTCAAAAATGGTAAGATGACTGAAAATGTCAAAAACTGAATAATCAAAAGATTTGACCATGATCGGTTTGTTGTGCAATCAGTACAACACAGCCACATGAATGATAAGAGAGTAACATGACGTTCACTCAGGTCTCAGAATCAATATTATAGATATTGTTAATTGCATTTCAGTCGCAGTTTAGTGTTGCACCAGGCTGGCACACCTTTGAACCACGAGGCTCTTATTGTCTGTTTCATAAAGCTGAGAGGATCTGGCCGTTGCCTTTAATCTTTATTTTTTATTTTGTCCTTCCTTTTATGTCTCTGGCTGTGTTTTTATTTTTCTTGCCTTGTATTTGCCCAATTTTTCTTGAGAAGTGATAATGTTGGAATGTTGGTCGATCCACCACTTTGGTGCAGACAACAATTATTGGATGGATTACTGTGAAATGTTGTACAGACATTCGTGCTCCCCACAGGATGAAGCCACATGACTTTGTTGATCCCCTGACTTTTCATCTAGCACCACCATGAATTTTAATTTTTTGTTTTTAGTGAAATATCTCAAGAACCATTGAATGGATTGCCATACATTTTGGTACAGACATTCATGTCTCCTTCACTATGAATTGCAACATTAACTTATCATCTAGTCAGGTCAAAATATCTATTTGGCCGATACGTTGGTTTATGTACTCATTCAAATTCACTCACTGAAATTCACTCAGTGAGTAAGGGAAACAAAGCAATTTGGCTTGTCTTTGTTTGACCAACCTGTGTGCAGACTGCACACATATTGTTGACATTATTAGCTACGAGAACTAGTCTTTCTGACAGAAATACAATTGTTATTATTAGCTATGAGTGATAAATGGACTAGCCGTTCTGAAAGAAAGTAGATATTATTAGCCTAACATTATTATTAACTAACATCACTAACTTTTCTCACAAAAAGAGGGTTTATCTTACTAGCTGCCATTTCAATTCAGCAGACTGGTCGAAAATGTTGCAACTAAATTTGCCTTCAACTGCTAAGGGGCTAACCTTAATGTTAACTTCGTCTTTTCTGCAAAAATGTAGCTGGCAAGGATCTCTGTTAGAAATGTTAGCATGCCAACACACTAAACTAAGACTGGTGAAACTGATAAACAAGGTATTTGCTGAACAATAGCATGTTAGCATGCTAATATTAACATTAAAAGCACTGTTGTGCCTAAGTAAAGTCTCAAAGAGTCACTAGAGTGGCTGTAGACTCTTGTTACTGCATTTTTCTTTAGATGTTTGTTCCTTTATTAATTAGTTTTTACTTAATTCTATACATTTTAATGTAATAAGTGATGAGGATATTGTACTATCACTATCACCCCCAAAAAGCAAGCAAAGAAAGGAAGAGGTTTAAAATACTGCAGCACATTTCATGAGAAACAGGCAGGCCCCATGTGATTCTTGATATTATCTCGACATCATATTATACCGTATGCTAACATTCAAACAAGTAAAGGCAGCTTTCATTGTACAGTATTTTTATTGGTGCTGTCACCACTATCACATGCACCAACATAAAAATGATGTAGCATCATTGGATCCAATCTATTTTTTACTCACCCTGGGCAGCTTTACTGATCTCTGACCACTGGAGCCATTTGGATTTCAGACTAAAAGAAGGAGAGGTGACTGAAGCTAAAAACAGGCAACATATGCACAAACACAGACACACGCACACACACTCACCCTGCCCAGGATGACATTGATCTCCACAGCTAGTAGGAGTCCATACAGCAGTGCCAGCAGTCCGGTGATGCAGTAGCGCAGCTGCCTGGGGCCGATGCCATGCTCGGTGTACTTGGCAAACTTGATGGTCTTCATGATGAAGGCCAGTACCCAGTAGATGAACAGGGCTGAGGAGATTTGGCAGGCATCAGAGAAAGACAGCAAATCACTGGACAAGCCAAAATGATTAAAAAAAAAAAAAACTGCAGACAGATTATATTAGAGCTGGAGTTTGAGAATGTAGTGTATGTCACCAATATTAAATCAGTTTGGGGATTTGTGTAATATCTAGGTGAACTTTGTCAAAGTCTGAGTCACATTTCATATATATATATATATATATATATATATATACAGTATATGTATAGCCATGGTATAGCCATGGCTCAACTACTGTTACCTATAATGTGTGCTCTATTTATTGCAAGTGCTTTCCTCTTCTACTTCTTTTTTCTTCTCCCTTTCCTCCTCTCCTCAGATGTCAACAGCAACAATGTGTGTCTAACAGCTTTCAAGGTCAACACCTTTAATACAGTAAATAGCAGGTAAGTCAATTGTGTTTACTCCATGATGATGTTTTGATAGAGTCACTTCATGTCAGTTCAACGCATTTATTGGGGTAAATATTGAGAGAGTGATTGTGAAAACACTGATAAAAGCACTGATATCATCCGCTCCGACTCTGCAGCAGACTCTGATACAGAGTTTACTTCTTCGTGATGAAGAGCATCTATACCGTGACAATAGTGGCAGCTTGCGGGTCAACGGCAGAGTCTCAATTTAGAAGATTAATTTCTGTTCCTGCAATGATGAACCCAGCGCCGCTCCGCCCCTTCCTTCAAGAGACTGACCGTGATATGGAGACCTAAAAGCCCAAGGCAGCTCAGTGACGTGATGGGAGTAGCGAGTAAAGCAACGACAGCTGAACACAGAGGACTTAATGATGTGTGAGGAGAAAAGGAAAACTATGAGAGTGGAAGAAAAGCAACAGGGTGACATTACAGGAGCAAACATGGGAGTAATGACAAAAACTAATGGACTATGGCGAAGGCTGATCTTGACATGAAATAAAGTTCACTGATGCATTTATGAATGAATGTCATTGGTTGACAGCTGACTAAGTCCTGATGTAATTCTTATTTTTAGAACAACTCACACTATATCGTTGCTATAAGAAATATTTTATTGTAGTGTATTAATTCTTACAGGTCATGAAGAACTGTGATGAAAAGTCACAAGTAAGAGATCTATTCTTGTTGAAAACACAGAAAACTGAGCAGCTCTTTCACCTTAAACTCATTTTTTTAATGAAAGGGGAATAATTAATATCTACCCAGGGCAGTACAATTACACTAGATTATATTGTCCCTAATCCTTTTGCAATCTCATCTATATCTAATGAACCATTTATCTGTAAATGGTTGCACTGACCCTGCTGTTGTGATATCATCCTGAAGAGCTCATGCAATTTGAATCTATTGTTGTTCTAAATGTTGACAAGGGTCCATTTTCTATTACATAGTTTGATTAATCCAGGCCCTGATAACTATTCAGCAATGTTTCCAGAAGACTTAATCATATGTTGACGCTACAAAAAGCACTGTGCTCTTGTTTGAAACCCTGACTGGGTGTTTCAGTGGAGATACCCAGAGACCAGCAGTAAAGGGTATAAGGGGGTGCGTTTCTAAAAAAGACTTGCATTCAGTAAACCTTTTCTCGGGAAGTAAAGGTAAATGAAAAAGAAAACATGTAAATGATGAATTTAAAAATACTATACCTAACAGTAGTTTGGGGAAGTTGGAGGTCTCGATATTGTGATAGTAGATAATAGAGGTGATGCCAGCTATGAAGGCCAGACCTGCAGGCATGTACAGGTGAAGATGGAGGGATTGGGTGAACCTGCAATTGAACATCAGATAGAGGAGGAAGAGGCTTAGAGCAAGCATTGATGAGGCAAAGTTCCAGGGACATCAGGGTTTGAAATGTATGTTTTGGCTCAGTAACCAATGAGGCTACCCCTTCTGCCTTCATTAACAAGAACATTTTTTATTTTTTTATTCCTAAACGGGTTGGTTTGGTGGATGTACATGTATCTCATTATGTTTGTACAGTATGTAATGTATTGTATTACTGCAGTAGTAGTCAAAGACTCTGTACTGGAAAAGGTGGACGTAGAATTGATGAACCTGTATTTGGCAGGTGCCTCACTAAGCGTGCACCATATGCACACACAAGTTCACATGTACACACAGAGAGACATAAACAACCATCACAGGCTCTTCAGCACAGCACTGAAATCAGTGTGAAAAGCCTCGTGAAGTGGCGAGCAGATCAAGAGCTCTTCTACTCACTTCAGTAACATTGTAACAGAGGACTACATCACAAAAACAGTTTCTTTCAAATATCTGCTGATTCAACACGCTAACATTTTAGCATGCTAGCTTTGCTTTTTTAGCCTTTATGCTAATGCTTTACGTAAATATAAGCTTAATGAATTCTAAACTAAACATGAATATAAACTATAAAAACTTTAGCAGTGTAGATTTGCTACAGGCTGTTATTTTAGATTTTGAGGGACTCACTGTAGCCGATTATTTTTTAATTCTTGTTTGAAATAGGGTTGGTCTTCAAAGCCTTCAGGTACAAGCGGAGAAAGAGTGTTGATACGAGTGTTGAGCAATATTTGAGCAATTTTGATATGGAAAATAATGATAAATAGTGTTAATTGCAGTTAATTGTGTTCACCTGCCATCCCAGGTGTAAAATAGTCCTTGATTAGATGACTTGAAACAACAATACTCTGAGGAACCACTGTCACACAACAATGTGACAAAATCTAATGGCACATCAAATTTAATGCAGTATGGCTTATAACTAATTGTTTGTTTTGGCTGTTCATCATAAGTACATTACTCTCTCAACCCTAATTATTGTAAAATGTTATACATAAAACATTTAAATTTGAGTAAATTAGTACATTGTTTGGAGTAATTATTGCTAAAAGCTAATAGTCACATCAATGTCAGGAGTACATGACATTAAAAACATCACATGCACCTGACAGAAATTCACAATGTGTTTACAAGGTTTGTATTAGTTAAAACATACCCATCAGAGACAATGCCCTCTGCGATCTCACAGACGAGGACGAAGAGCAGGACAAAGGTGAGGAGCCAGCGCAGGTTGTGGCCAGGAAAGTGAAGCCAGGTGCTGTGGTGGATGTGGACCTTTGAACTCTGGCTGCCCCAGCCTCAAACAGGAGACAGGAAATAAACGTTTTAAAAAAGCATCAGGGGTGTGTCACTTCAAATATACAGTCAGAGGAAGTGAAATAAAAGAGGGACAAGTCTTCTGCAGAATCTAAAGATAACTGAAATGACAAAAAGTAGATTGTTTTTCTTGTCTCAATTATCTGTGAGTAGCTGTAAATGTGTTCTTGAAAAATAACCTTGTCAACAGTCTTAACACGAAGTGCAACCTTGAACATCATGAGCTACACGGCAAAGTGCTCTCATACTCACAGCAAAGCTGAATGACTAACAGAAGGTAAACTAAAAGGATGGGTCTGCTGGGAAGAATGGCAGCCTGCTAGAGTCTGTTAACCAGTTTAGGAAACTTGTGTTATTATCACTTTCATTACGTTGCTCGATGCTTGGCAGGCAAGCCAGTGGGAGTAGCTAGACGGCTGCTGGCCTGAGACCCTGAAGTCAATTATTTTAGCTCTTCTTGTAGCTACTTCTTTATACTTTATCCTTTGTCTCTTCACTTTGCTAGATGTTTGTCTCAACTCAGGCTATAATATAACAATAATTCAGTCATCAACGTGCAGTTTATTTCATTAATGCGAGTCACTGCTGTCATACAAAGCATTATGTTAATAACACCTCTGCTGTTGGCACCTTAGCTGCTGGACAGTTTATCTATCTGACAAGTGTTGGCACAGGCTGGCAATCACACACACACACACACACCCATGCTCTGCATCTTTTCCTGTATCTGCCTCTTTTTCACACATGCCAACACATACACAATTCATACCATCTGCTCAAGTACTGTTAATATTAACACAAATTGCACCAATTTCCCATATTGTTTTACAATAGCACAAATCAAATAAATAATGATCAAATTTCTGATAAACGCAATGAACTGCGTTCCATTGTTCTGCGTTCCTTACATCAGACAAAATTTCTCACAACAAAACAAAAAAAATGAATATGGGACTCATTCAGGGTTGCTGGTTTGACAGTACAGAAGACTGAGGTTAGAGCTGAAATGATTAGTCAATTAATCAATTAGTCGAGCGATGTAACAGTAAATGCATCTGCAGCTATTTGGATTATCAGTTAATTGTCTCTAACTTTTTAGCAAAATGCCAAGAAATCACTGGTTCCGCCTTCTCAAGTGTGAAGATTTGAAGTTTTCTTTGTCTTATGTGATATTAAATGAAACACCTTTGGGTTTTGGACTGCTGGTGTGGACAAAACAAGACATCTGAATACGCCAACTTGATGGACATTTTTCATCATTTTCTGACATTTTATAGACTGAATAATTAGTCAATTAATCGAAAAAATAATCAACAGATGAATTGATAGTGGAAACACTCGTTAGTTGCAGCCCGAATTGAGGTCTTATGAAGGTGTTGTGGGGCATGTATCCACAGCATCCTCTTACATTGGTAGCTGAACTCATCAGCCAGCACTCTAAAGAGAAACACATTACATAGCTGCAGGGCACAATGTGAACCGTAAACAGGACTCTGCCTTAAGAGGTTTTGACAGGCGACTCAAGGAACAGGCAGAAAAGCTTTCACATCCCTGAGGTTTTTCTCTGGTGACAAGTGAAAGCAGCACAGCTGAGGGTATCAGGGGGTTAGAGGACTCAATGCAGCTTCCAGCCAGGTTCTCTTTGATTATCCTCTAACAACGGACTCCCACTGCCTTTCAGTGGGTGTTTTTGCCTTTCCACTCTCAGTCTGCTAATGAGCATAGTTTAGTTGTATTTTTTCCCCAATTAAAGAAGGAAAATCTTATTAAAACAGGAGAAACAAAAACATTTATGGAGGCATACCTCAACAGGGTTTCTAGAAACATCTCCCCTTGTGAGTGAGACAAAACAAGACTGATAGTCTACAGCCATGCTAACATGCTCACAAAGACAATGCTAACATGATGATGGTTAGCAGGTTTAAAGTTTACCATGTTCACCATCTTAGATTAGTGTGTTAGCATGCTAACATTTGCTTATGGCAATAAACTCAAAGTCCAGCTGCAGCACTCATTTTGCAGGTATTTGGTCATACACCAAAGAAATTTGAACTGAATTGCAAATTGAAATTTTGACCTGATGATGGCGCTAGATGAAAAGGTAAGGGATCACCAAAGTTATTAAAATTTATTCTGAGGGGAACATTAATCTCTGTACCAAATTTCATGGCATAGTTATTGAGACATTTCACTCAAAACCAAAAATGTCAACTTCATGTCCCACATTTCATGGCAATCCATCTAATAGTTGTTGAGATATTTCAGTCTGGATCAAAGTGGTGGATCGAACGATTGAGAGACAGACAGACCAACAAATGGACAGACAGACAGACATTGCCATCCACAGAGCTGCTGGCATGGCTAAAAAGAATTGCCATCTAATGACGCTGAGTATATTGAAGTATGTGAGAATAGTCTACAAAAACATCCAAACACACAAATGTGGTAATACATGGAAGCATGTAGGCATGAATAGGCATGAGTTAAAAGACAAACAAAATGGAATGATTTGGGAGTGTAATGTCTCTGTGTGAATTAGACTGGTTGCACGTTCAGCAAACAACAGGAACACAGAGCAACTGTCAAACCAGTATGGAGTGACACACTGTTGTCCTACTTGACGAAAAAGGCACTCACTGCTTTCAAATGGACACATACACATGGTATGCACACACCCTGACATGAGAGGGCAGATGATGAGGCCAGAGCATGTGTGACTGTAGCAGCAGAGTGAGTGCAGCGACGCACAGCTGGTCTGTTACACGCTGGTGGTGACAGTAATAGAATGGCCAGCAGCCAGGAACATAGCAAAGGAGGTGTAACCTGTAATGCCAGCATCATGGCCTCTGTACACTACATTTCATCAGCAGAGTCACATTTGCTTGGAGCTCAAGAAATATGTTATGTCCTGCTATACTCAGGAGGGTCATATTCCTACTGTTGGCTATGGGAGAGCCAACACAGAGAGGGTGTTTTAACTCAGGGAGTGAAATGCACAGACGAACAACAAGCTCATTAATAAAATAAAGTTTAAGTGTATTAAAGTGTATAGACACTATAATGGAAATAAAACAATTACAAGATATGTTTCTATTAGTCTTTCTACAAATAAATGCTTTCAGAATATATAGTTCATTAATCAAAAGTAAACAAGCTAAAAGAGAACATGTTGAAGCCCATCAATCTTATTTCAGGTCCTCGTGGAGTTGTGCTGACACACCATCTGAGCATAATAAGTGTGTGTGTGTGTGCTGGGTGTGCTGGGTGTGTGTGTGTGTGTGTGTGTGTGTGTGTGTGTGTGCTAGGTGTGTGGTCCGTGCAGGGAGGTGCATGGTGTGAAGAGGCTGAGGATCTCACCTCCCAGCGACACTCACCGATGAAGAGGATGGGAAAGGTGATGAAGAGGAGGAAGACATGTGGCACCACATTGAGAGCGTCCAGGAAACAGCCGTTGTTCAGGACCCCCCGGTCCACATTGTAGGCCACCGAGTTATTCTCGTTCCCACAGAACGCCAAGGACATGGTGGAACCGGGACTCTGCAGGGAACCGGCCAGAGGAAGAGGAGGCGGAGGAGGAGGAGGACCAGAGACAGAGAAGAGACAGTGTTTATAAATAGAGTCTCTCAGAGCATGTCGTCTTCAGTAGGTCCCGGTAATTCCCAGAGTGACCTTCTTCCTGCGCTCTCTCGAATCCAGCTCCTAAATATCGGATCCGATGAAAGAGAGGAGACACAGGGAGAGAAGGAAGGAGGGAGAGAGGGTCATAGGCAGTCACAGTCCAGCGCAGCAGCAGCTCCCTCTCCTCTCCGGCAGTCTAAGCAGCTTTCCCGGCCATGCTGGTGAGAAACATCTGCATCCCGTCTGCCCGCAGTCCTCAGACATCCTCTAAAACTGGAGCTTCACTTGCGCATGGCGCTGCACAGCTCCACTGGAATGCATTCAGACATGCTCATACATACACACACACAGCGAGAGCAGCGGTGGCATTCTGCAGTGCACCTGCTATTCCTGTCTCTTTGCAAACGAGAGCTCAAAGTCGACCTTGGAAGACAAGAGCAGAGGGGGCAGAGTGTGCACGCGAGCAGGAGGAGCAACAGAGCCACTAAAGGTAGGTGGGCGAAGGCAGGAGGGAACAGAGAATTATGAAGAGAGAGGGGAGAAAGGAAGGGGGAGGGGTGGTAGGCTACAGCTGCAAACGTGTGAAGCATGAGCAAGCGCTCTAATCTAAATCCCAACATCCCGTTTTAAGGAATTACACAACCCCTCAGTCATTTATTACTTTTCTTCGCATTATATCTGCAAGAGCACTAAACAAGAAAGAGACTCAATAACTAAGATGCAAACATAAAAAATAAAGACATAAAACATGAATGAATTCCCGGGATGGATGCATTGTGCGCCTGGTCCTGCAGCTGCAGCCAATGGCAGCTGACTTGCTCAGAGGGATCAGCAAAGAGCCACATGGGAGCAGATTTTGATAATCCATGTATCAACAGGGACAAACTCGTGGGCCTTTTCTCAGTGGTTAAAATGATTTATGTTTATTGTAATCCATGCCATGGTGACGACTCTAAATTGCCCGTAGGTGTGACTGTGGGCGTGAATGTTTGTCTGTCTCTGTGTGTCACCCCTGTGATTGACTGGCGACCAGTCCAGGGTGTACCCCGCCTCTCACCCAATGTCAGCTGGGATAGGCTCCAGCCCCCCCGCGACCCTCTGAGGATAAGCGGTATAGATAATGGATGCCATGGTGACCTTCACATAACAACAGCAAGGAGATAAACTTAGGTGTAATGAGCAGTTTACATGACTGTTTACATCTGCGGCATCATGTAACTTAAGAATACAGTAAAAGATCATCTATTCACTTTTTAAGTTGTTATCAAAATGTGGTCCTGTGCTTGCAACAACGTTAATTAAATTGAGACCCATGTTTGCATTCTGCATTAGACTGTTCTTTCAAAAATCCATTAAAACAGCCCCGAGAGCTGTCTTGACTTATAATATAATGTTGTGTCTACTGTGTTTTTTCCTAAAAAATGATTGGAGATGCTTTTTGCTTTTCCATCATAGTGCACTGTAATTCTAGCAGTGGCGATATAAAGCAAAACATAAAGCTGAGAGGGACATAAACATGTGGTGCTCGCTTCATATTTAATCCAGGCAGAATGGAAGCGTTTTTATAAAATGCAGCAATTGTGGCAGGATGGAATTATCTTCCTCATATTGAGAATGTCAAGTTGGGAAAAAAACACTATTAAAATGTTGAATTGTTCGGTGGAGTTTGAAACAATGGGAGCCGGATACTTCCTGAAGACGATGCAAACCTGCAGACAGAACAGAAACTGCATCCCAGTCCTCTCACTTCCCGTCACACAGTAATTATCTCCATACTTGGAAAACCATACTTACACCAGTTGATAGTAAACAGTTGGGCAAACCAAGGAGACTGATATTTCCACAAACAACTGGAACCTGTTCATCAAAATGGCACAGCATAGCACAGACTAACCAGAGGTGACTGCCAGCATCAATGCCTCTAAACATTTTTATCATGCAGTGTGTCTGTATTATTATCATTTTTTGAAGCTGGGATAACTGGCCGGGTTATAGTTTTGCGGTGCCCTACATCAGAGATTAGCCCTGTCCATCACTCGGTTGCCTGGGGACAGTTGAAGCTTCAGAGTGTACAGAAAAAAAAAGAGGGTGAGTGGAAGAGCAGCAGACCCAGCAGAACTGGGGGGAGGGGGTTCACATCAAAGACGGAGAACAATGCATTCCTAAAATCATTGAATATCAGAACAGCACCAAACAGAGACTTTGCCTTTGTTATGTGGCGACACCACATCTTTGTCTTAGAACCACAGATACAGACAGATACCAACTACATAGAACAGGCTTGGCACAGCAGGTGTGAGTGGCTTAAGTAGGCTACTGTGATGTTTTTGGGTGTGGGAGTAAAGTGAGGGTAAGAGGTGAATGGTGAATCATGCATTATTGTGTGGAATCCGATCTACGTATGTGAATCTATCTTGTAAGTCTCTCTCTCTCACCTATTCAAAGAATGAAAGGGGGGGGCAGGTACTTGTGCTCCTACTCATCTTTTATAAAATATTCTCCATCTGGCTGGGAGGATTTGTTACCATAATGTAACAGCCCTGCCGCGAAACCAGCACAGCCAATATTTCACACTCTCCCATAATATGCCACTAAATGAGTCCAGAATGAATCCCAGTGATATATGATCCCATTACAGTCCACGCAGGGATCCCCTAACTGACTATGACCTGAAATGACTCGCAACATCATTAGACAGGCCTTAATCTGCATCCAACTCAGGTCTGTCAAATTATGTATGCAAATGAAGATATTTATGTCCCCAGTGGATATTTATATGTAATGTGCAATTGAGAAATACCTCATGATGTAAATGCTGAGCTGTACATGTTCATGAAATGCTAACAGAGCAGTGCAGCCTACTGTTGTAGCCTAGGTGAGAGTATCGATCAGTATGAGCAGGTGACACAGCCAGCAGCACTTACCGGTTTATATCGTGTGAGCATTGTGCTTCAGCCGCGCTTCACTGACTCCAAAAAACACTCTTCAACGCGGTCACATCCGCCGCTTGGAAGTTGAAAAAAGAAAAAAGGGCTAAAGTCTCCCAAACTGCAGTCTCTCATGTGTTCAGAGTGCAGCCGAGTTGTTGCCGTCCCACTTGTGTTTGACCATCGAACCGCAGGCGGTGGTTTAAGGGTGGAGGCAGGGAGCTGTCCACGGTGCTGAACCCGGGTACCGAGGAGGAGGAGGATCTTCCCTCCAAGGCCACCTTTGGTCTCAGTCATGAAACGCCGGGGNGGGGGTGTACTCAACCAAACGCACCACAGCGGTGGATGCAGCAGACAGCAGTCACATATGTCATCATGAACCGGGATTACTGCACTGAGAGCTTATATAACAGTGAAGCCCATCAAAGCAACACAAGCAACATTACATTATGGGTTACTCGGCTTTTCTGTTTGTTTGCTTTTTACATTTTTATTTAACATGACCTAAATTTTACCATTACCACAATTAACTCTTACTCTGTTTATAGCTAAATCTGATCCAGGCCTAGCTAAAGACATTCCGGTTTATTAAAAAGCAGAATTATGAACACAGCTGGGGCTCTCTCATTCAGTGTGTAGCCTGATATTCAAGAAGGAGCACTACTGCCCCCTGTGGACGTTTAATCACAAAACAGTATGGCTCTCCTGGACTTTGTTTACCTCAAGCCCCTTAGAGAATATTGTGTATCCACTTTTAAAACAACCAAAAAATGGTAAAATCCAATTCAGTTAAAATCTGATGTAGCCTCGTTTCTACATGGTAAGAAAAATCCTATGGCATGGGGTGGCTGCCAAACTGATACCAGAGAGTAAATAAGCACGTATAAAAGCACACACACATCTACACCTAATCTTACTTTGTTTTTCTGAAAATGCTACTTTGTGCCGATAGCATTGGCTGTTCGCCTCATGACAATCACTAACCGCATTTCTTATTTTCTGTGTAAATAATGTAATGTTGAAAACAGCAAAGCAGAGGGAGCAGAAAATCTGTTTGGACAACAAACTCAATTCTGTGAGTGTGAGCAGTCCTTTATTAGGGTTTGAAAAGGCAGATTAGATAGCTGCCATTGACTACAGTTTGCCTCTTTTAACTCGCCCTTTATTGTTATACTGACAAATGAGACACATGTCTGAAGGGAAAGATCAGCATGGCTGTGCATCACTAAATGAGGCCAACCATTGAGGCTTGACAGAGGTGAATGAGATGAAGAATATTGGAGATGAATACAAGGGATTAATGAATATTGACAGGCAGTGAGAATGCTTATTGACCCCATGGTGTCAATAGCTTGACATGACACAAGGCTTAATTACAACAAACAAAAGACCACGTTCAGCTTGATTTTTTTTTTTTTTAAAACAGGTGAATGTGAAGATGAAGAGGAAACAGAATTATTTTTGTAATTAAGAAGAATCCTGAAGCAATCATCAACAATGAAAAGCCTCTTCTTCATCAATCAATCTGGTTTTCTCGGCAGGCTGTTGATGAGACTAGAAGAACGTCCTGCAGGAGAAGAAAGAAGAATTCAATAACTGTAATTACTGTACTTTATTAACTGGACTGCTAAGAAATGTATGCATTAGGAAAACATTTTTTATATACCGTGCTTGCTTCAGTCACTGCACATTAAACACAACAGACCAACACAGTTTTAGAAACAAGGTAATCAGGGCTTAAACTGTCCTTAAGCTTATTTTTGACTGAGGAATTGAAACTGCAAAGCCCACTTTCTTTTTAAACTTTCAACCTCAAAAAGAACCCTGATCAAGCCCTGGGAGAATATTATTCATTTACTGTAGCAGAGGAGAAATCCACGCTACAGTACCGTCCAGTGTCAGAAACATGTAACAGTCCCGTGGAACAACATCAATCAGAACAACTGCTGAAGGCTGGCAGGAGTCCTAGGCTGCTTTTTTTTTTTTTCAGAGCGTCCATGACCTGACGACATTGGACAATACCGCAGAGGCCACACATGTACAAATGTGTTTATATATGGCTCACTGGGTGGGGATTTGGCAGATATACGGTAGGATGGGTCACTGATCGCAATAGTTGTAAATGTCTTCTCAAATAGCATGGCTGTATCGTTGTAGAGCACATGCTTCAGCAATAAAGAAACATCCCCTTGAGGCATTTTTCAAATTGAAAAAACTGCATCCTGTATACATTCACTGTCACGCTAGCTTTTCATGGAAATAGCCACGCTGTAACGGTAATACATAAATCTGACAGTTTCACACAAGGTGAGGGGAAAGAAATACTCTGCTTGTCTTGCTTTCTTCTGATTGACAGGGAGACTGTCACATGTGCTCAAGAAAAAAAAAAATGGGGCCAACAAAAACAAGCGCCACACCAAACCTCCCCTCTGAGACGTGCAGGGTAGAGGAGGAGGTTTGAAGACTAAGTCAATTACCAGGACGAGGGTGAGGCAGGAGGAGAGGGAGGGCTAGTGGTGAAGTAGGTAGCCGTGTCTGTACAGCGTTGCACTGCCTTCAAAGACCTTTCTGTTCACAGTGGGACTGACTGATGCTGACTTAGGGCTGCATACACGTGCACACACACAGACACATAAGCCACACTTAGATTTTGGCCTAAATTATCACAGAAATGTTTCACATGTGCATTTGAATAATAGTTTATATGATGTGAAAAATTCAAATATACACACTTGGACTAGAACATAAATAATTATCAGGAATGCTTACACTTCATCTTCATATTCTTTTGGAGGGGAAACGGCAATCACAACATCGATCCAGTCCTAAAAGGTAAAAACATCGTTACTTTTATTTTGTGCTTGACTGAACAGAAAATATGGACTCAAGCAACCTGACTGAATCTTCAAGTCAGAGTGTGACAACAAGCACAAACAATCAATCAGGGTTAAGGGGGTTTCAATCAATCAAGCACACAATCAATAAAGAATTCTAGCTACCAGGGTAAATAATCTTTTAATAATAAATTTTCCCATAATCCCAGTCCTACCCCTCCACTATTCCAGGCTCGAGCCAGAGAGTTTTGTCCCTCAGTCAACGTGGCATCGATCAGGATCTTCCCGTTCACAGCCATAAGTTCATCGCCGGGTACAATGCCACCTGCAAACATCAACGACGACACACAGAGCGTAAGTGCCAGAACAAGCAGCAGAGATAAATACAGTCTACACAAGGGGGACTCAAACACTTGAACCTCTAAACAAGTAAACCATAAACATGCTGTCCACCACAGTGACAGCAGTGTTGTAGTGGGGAAATAAGTCTCCCCTGCCTATATTTCACCATGGAGACAGTAATGACAGTGTAATAAGAAAGTACAAATACAGGCACATTCTGCACGCACATAATGATTTACATTATATTCACAAGGCTTTTTGTCTCCACAGATGCAGTAGTACTAATGTTTTGAATATTAAATGTATTTGCAGTGTAAATATGTTATCTGGGATTCTGCTTCAGGACCTGAATATGGACATTGTCTAATGAAGTCTAGACTTAATGGCCAGTTTATTAGGCACACCTAGCTAAAACTAATATGGTCAAATACAACAGCCCTGCAATAAATTGTGCACTACCTACATGAAGTCTTGGTTTTTGCTGAAACTGGTTTAGAGAGTGTTGATTCAACTTCATGGTCATTGTGGAGGATGTAGTTTGTGGCGCTGTTTGAATTGTATTGTGTTATACTAAGCAGCGTTTCTAATATTTAATTTATTCCCTCAGGACATACTTTAACCTTAAAAGAAACATTCACCACAAAAACTATGTCTCTAAGTAAGTGAGATAACCGTATCTAGTCTGACTTGTTTGAGTATGGATTTGATTAACTAGTTCTGACTATGCAAGGCTGTAACCTGATTTAAGTAAATGTCACTCACCTTGTCTTAATTAGCAATTTTGTCTTCTTTGGGGTTATGTTTAGCTAGATACAAGGGACACGTCTGTTACAGATCATCCGGTATGCTTTAACACTCATTTTAAGCTCTGTAGTTTCAAGACAAAAACGTCTTATTTCAAGTTTTGGTCTTTTGGCTCGCATGACAGTATGTTCTCAACTTGCTCTTGGGACAAAATATCTAAGTTCATCTTTTCAACCTGTGATGTTCCCTTGATAACAATAGTGCTTCAGATGGTTTACATCCCATTCAGTTATACAATTAACAAAACTACCGTCTCAGAATAATCATTAGATCTCTTCTCTGATGATGAAAATATCGTACATCTATAGCTATGATTACAGATGTGCTGGGCACAGACAAAATGATGTGAACGCTTCATGAGAAAGAACTACCTTTGAAGTAACTCCATCGTTATTGGTCGAATGTTTCATTAGAGGTGATATTTTACACAATGGCGTGCGAGTGGTTGTGCCAGATATTAGGTATTTAGGTCTCTGGTGTTTTGTTATATAGAAACAAGATTAACACTAATCGTACTTTAATTAATCTCTTTAATTATTTAATCTCCTAGTATTGAGAATTAATTGGCTTGTAATTAAATTAACTACCAAGAAGAGCCTTTTTGAACTTATTTTAAGACTTCTAGTGGCTGGACATCCTGACTTATTTTAAGAAATCTGATCTATTGAAAAATCACCTGATCAGCAGCCAATCTTGCTTATTTTAAGTAGAAAAAAATGCTCCCATCTAAAATGTCTTCACTTAAATTTGATAGGGCGTTTTTGCAGTGTCACATGGATTTAAAGTTACCCTTTCATTAAGTTCAAAATTGAAAATAAAAAATAAACTGACCGTGCTTATCTGCAGCGCCACCTTCATACACAGAAGATACCACCAACTTTCCCAATGGAGAGTCTGCCCCGCCCTCCAGAACAATGTCAAGCTGTCCAAACTTAAGAACAAACATCAACAACGTCAGTCATGTTTTATTGATGAGATTCCTCTCATCAATAAACTGAAGTGAAGGCAGAAGATGCAGTCAGTACCTTTTTGATTCTCAGCAGTCTCACGTCTCGCCCGGCTATCTGGTCCGATGAGAACTATCAACAAAGAAAGGAAAAAGCTGAAAACAACACTGCAGTTGCACAGTAAAACAATAGAGGTGCAAACATAAAGAATGACTTCCTACTCTCTAAATATGTACATGACCATGCTCAGCAAAAAACAAGCAACTTCTACCATTTGGAGGTTATTAACCATGGATGGTACAAAGAGAGGACTGCTGCTCTACTATAGTTTACTTCAGGAAGGTGATTCAAGTTGTTTAGGGAAACAAACTGGAAATCTCTCAAATTCACACAGAAGCCATTTTAATTAGCCTAATTGAATATATTTGTTCCACTAGTTAGCTACAAGAAGCTAGCTTATTTAGCTATTAACAACCTAGCAAGTCTGGCCTTCCCTTCTGAACCCAGGCAGTTAATGCAGTTATTGTGTAATGTTTCAACTGCTAGTTTTAAGGCATCCTTGGTGTAACAATTAACAATGGCTGCCATGGGAACACCGTCAACACACCAATCCTTCAGAAACATCAGCTATTGTAGTTTACTGACCATGTAGAAGCAGACACACATTAGCTGTGTACAGCTGTGATTTTAAACCGCCAAATATCTGTTGCATTTTCTGCATTGTTGTCATACTAATAAGATCAGGCATACAATACCATGGAGCAGGGATCAAAATCGTCCAAGTATTTCTGAAATCCCTGAAAGAGAATCAACATGTAGTTCATTAAAACGGATCAATATGTCAATGGAGAGTTAACAAACAGGACACAGAAACAAAAGAATCTCTAAGAGATCCCTGTGAATCTCAGCTGTGTAACAAGTCGCTGCATGAAGTGCTGGTCAGATTTCCTTTGACAACCAGTTCTTTCTTTTAATACCACCCCCATAAATGGAAACCATGGAGCCATTTTTTCAAAAAGCACAGTGGCTTTTAAAGCCTCACACTTTAATTCAATAATGACAAGAATTATTAACAGGAACAGGAACAATTCTTGACAGCTATTTAATTTCAGGGGAAGGAAACAGAACAAAGCTCTCAGAGAAAGGATATCACATTTATTCAGATACGATGACTCAGAGAGCCATTTTCTCCCTGCAGAATAAACACACATTAATCTAACTGTTCACTTCCTGTTTTTGTACAGACACTCCGCATTGGAGATAAAAAATGAAATAATTTGTAATATATGTTTTCATTTGTTGTGGCTGTAGACAGCAGTTGAAAGCAAACAAACAATCTAAGTGATGTGGTATTTGGAATAATAGATATAGTAAATCAAATGAGGCTGATGTTCTCTGTCTCTAAGCAAAGTGAAGGTACATAAAAAAGGTAAAACAACCACCTTCCTTTCTCGTAGTAATGCACCAACCCATGTAGAGACAGATTACAACCACTTGGGAGTCTTTGTTGAGTCTTTATAAGACAGTCCTTGACGTACAAACCATCTGTTGCCAGTAAAGATCATAACCAATAACAGCAGCAAGACCACAACACTGTGACATGCAATCCCCGACTGCATGTCCACAGTACTATACTGTGCTCCAAATCAATACGCAAACGCACCCATCCATAAGCAACAACTGGACCTAAAGGCAGTGATGCAGCCAACAGAAAGAGGACATAATGAAAAATCACTGAGGCTCCAGTCATCCATGAGGAAACCTGATGTGTGAGCATGGAGACAAAAAGTGCAGAAATAACAGGAGTAAAGGCACTCAAGAGTAATAATAAATTAAGAGAGGTGGTGATAGTTATGGATTACTTGTGGTTTGGTGTTTGCTTTAAAAGACGAGTTGAAAGGCACCATCCGTTTCAGCATTTCCGGAGGCTGAAACACAGGACCAGGTAACAGGTTTAGCAAACATATTAAAACTAAACAAACACCTCACTTCTACGCTTGAATTATTTTCTACATATAAATTATATATTTTAAAGAGTAACGTTAGACCAGGTTGAAAAGCAGTATTTTACTGCCCTCTCTGGATGAAAAGTTTTAGATGAGACTGGCGATATTCGATATTTTCATTATTGTCAACAAAGCACCTGGAAAAGACCAAAACCAACAATGTATGAGACTGTCTCTCAATACTTTGCCACAGACAGGGAAGGGAAGTCTCGCTCAGCCCCAAGTCCATTGGTTCCTAATGAAGCCCGAATTCTTAAAAAAAAAATAAAAAAAAATACATTTTTACAAAAAAGGTCACAAAAAGTTTTATTCTTTTAAATGGCAAAAAACTTCCTAAGACAGCGGGGCGCTGTAGCTTTTAGAAAACGTAACACAAACCAGAGGAAATTGGTTGGGGAATATTCTCAGTCATGGCTTAATACACACTTGGTGCGCTAGTGAGGATTTACAGAAACAGGATGATGTATGTTGGATTGACTTAAACAAACTACAGTGCCCATATTCATTATCATGAAGAAACATGTCCGCAGGAGCAATGGTGTGTGATTGATGTGTGTTTAATAGTTTTTGGAAGAGAATGGAGGTCCAGTGGAGGAATAAGCTATGTCAGACAATGGTTGTTAATAGATCAATTCAATGTTGGCCTTGTTTTTTTCATGGGATTTGTTGACAGTAAGAAAAATATTATATAGTTTTATATATATATATATATATATATAGTTTTTTGGCCCATTTCTCCAGGCTGATGAAACACAGTGACCGACAGGAATCCTATGTAAATACTACAGTATACAGCATGGTATACCATAGTCCATAGTCCACACAACATTATAAACTTTACACAAAACGTAACTCTATTCAGCAGCAATTTTCTTTGATGTCCATTTCAACTTATGAAATACAACATATAAAACTGTATTTCAAAACATTAATAGTATAGTTGTATGCTGCAGCAATATAGACTACACTAGACGATCGGGGGAAAGTGAATGATTTATGGCGTCCCCTCCTTCAGCTGCTGCAGTCAAGGTGCCCCTCAGCAAGACATTTCACCTCCAGCTGCGAAGGAGCTGATGGTACAAGTGTGTGGTTGTACTGTTGTGTGAATGTGTGACTTAATGTGAGGCAGAGGAGTTACTGGAAAGGGTTAATCCAGAGTAAATGCAGTTTGAAAAACAATCAAAAACAAGTGTTGACAGGAAGGAGAAATGGCTCCTGTGTGATCCAATAACCACAGATTGGCTTTCTGCGAAACAGCTGGAGAGTCTAGAAGACTCACCAGGACTCAGAAAAAGAGGCAGAGATGAATCCCTCCCCCAGATGATGACACACTGTGTCTGAATGCTTTATGACCCTATTAAGCTGAAGCTGAGATGATGAAGTGTGGTGTGTTTCATACCAGGCCATCAGAACGGACTGCAGGTCTGTGTGGATCTGGACGGTGAGTCTGGGACTGGGGCAGCATGACGGGTTTAGACATGACCTGGGTCATCTGACGCCTCTGGTTAGGGGGACTAGGAGCTAGTTGCTATTGGGGAAAGACCATGTTTCCATGCAACAGCTGAGTATAGGTTTGTATTTAAACAGTATTTTCCTTCATTTCATAGGATTGTACAAATTTATAAAGTTCATCATTTTGACACAGAGAAGGAGGGAGTGTGTTTGCAATATTTGACATCAGATTTTTACAGAAACAGACTCACCAAGGGAGAGCTTGAGCTGGAAATACGACTGGCATGGGAGGTATTTCTCATTACCTGAGCCACAGTAAAATAAAATTAATCTTTCAGCCCCCTGGCACATGCAGAGAGCGCTGCAGGAATATCAGTGCAACACACACCCAGACTCACTCCCATTTGCTGAGATATCACTGAACAAAGTGCAAATGTCCAAACAAACGTGAGCACACGCATGTTTGTTTTTAAAAATCAGCTCCTCTAATGAGCTAAAACACCACTACACACCATGCAACACTCCACTCGGTACAACAATCCATACAGCTACAAGCAAACATCAATAAGAAGTGACTGCATCTCTGAATACATTTCCCTCAACTAGAAGAATTGTAAATCAATGCGCCCAATTCAGTTGCGCTAATACGGTGTATATCGCTCTCTCTTCATGCATAAAACATACCAATACATAAAACAGAACATGCACATAAAGAGAATCGAGTCCTGCAGCCTTGAAAATGCATGAACTCTGGGAGCTCTCTATATATTTATTTTAACTGCTGATGCAACTTTTCTTCATAGAAAATTGTTGCCATCTATCAGTTAAACAAGGCAAGGCAATAACAATAAAAGGAAAAGCCAGTCCAACACATCTTCTCTCTCTCTCACAGGAGAATCTCTAACCTTTGGACTAGAGGGGTAGGACATTTCACTGGTGTTAGATGAGTAAATCCCTCCTCTGGGGAGATAGCCGCCTGTCTCCCACTCACTCCGGTGCTCTGGAGGACTGGGAGGGTGTTGGAGGTGATGGTGATGATGCTGACGGTAGCCACTGAGGGTTCCTACTCGTTCTTCCGAGCGTTGTGGGGGTGGGGGCGGCGGGGGAGGCGGAGGAGGTGGTGGAGGAGGGGGTGGAGGTGGAAGTGGAGGAGGAGGCCGCGGAGCAGGCTGAGGGGAGGATGGAGGCCACGACAACTGAGACGGAGGAGGATAGTGGGAGGAAAGTGGGCGAGGGGGCTGGGGTTGGGGAGGATGAGGATGAGGGTGAGGCTGTGGGTGAGGCCTGCGTCCCTTGTTGGTCAAGGTAGATGGGGAAGAGGGAGGTTTTCTAGCGCTGGGTGGAGAAGGAGGCCGCCGCTGTGGGGATGCTCGAGAGGAAGGAGGGGAGTAGTTGGGTATTGTAGGGTTCAGCTTGGATGAAGGTGGAGGGAGAGGCAAGGGAGGGGGAGGCTGGCTAGTGCTGGGCTGGGTGGGGGCCAGTCTCTTCAGAGGGCCCCTCAGGCTCTGATCCACGTCGTCCAGGTTAATGTCATCCAGATCAGTGGTGGCCAGATGGAGACCACCACGGAAACGCTTCACCTTGGGCTCAGAGGCAGGAGAGCGCGGCGGGGAGAGCTTAAAAGTCACAATGACATGAAAAATGACTTGTTTCACCTCATGTGTCAATTCTCCTGCTGATCTATTTAACAAAGTCAGGCAATCACACGTCCACAAATTCTTTGCAGCTGCTGAGTAACAATGACGCACAAAAAGACAAAAAAAACACCTGCATACTATTGTCTTGTTGCCTACTCTTCATTAATTAATAATTCATACTCAAAAATTCACTATTTTACTACTCTGGTTTCTCACTTTCCTACTGATTTAACTTGCTGAAAATAATTCGTTTTAGTGGTATGAGCAGGTGAAAATAACATTTCCGATTAAACACCTCAGGCATCATAAATAATTTAACTTAACACAAAGTGAACTAAGCGATAGAATGGCTCACAGTGTTGTAGACCCCGCACTTCCTCTTTTGCTGAATTCTAATAGCTGGGAAGAAAGACTTTCTGAACTTCTGAGTGCTACTGAACTTCCCCACGTCATTTCACTCAGTAACACACAGTTTGAAGCGTAAATATGTTGGCAGACATACGCCACCTAAACATGGCGGGAAGGAGTTGCCTCAATGCTATCATCATCATCAATGCTATGCTGGTAAAAGATTGGCTTGTAACATACAGTACATCGTTAAATGGAACGACAAAACATTGTTGAAGAGCTCTGAGTGCAGAGAGGTTTCGACAGAGGAGGGCTCACTCTGTACCTCTGGGGATTCGTTCTCCACACAAGAGATCTGCTCCAACCGAGTCTGACAAAGACGCTCCACCCAGTGTTGCACTTTCTCCGACTCCTCTAGGTCTTCTCTCTCCGTCTCTGACACCTGGTACAGAGGCAGAGCCATGCAGCATACACACACACACACACACACACACTTACATGCTCAGCTTTAAAACAGCCTTTAGTGTATCACAAGACATACAACATGGTTAAAACCACAGCTTCACACCCTGAAAGCCAAGTTAACATTGCCATGAAGTACATGTCACTTTGTTCAGTATTTAAGTCCACTCCACAATTCACTTTGGCAAATCCCTCTTTTCATACCTCCTGAACCAGCCGATTTATCTTCAGTTGCTTCTCTCGTTCATACATCTCTTCTTTCTCCTTGGCGAGTTTCAGCTCAAACTCCATCTCTTTCTTGTTTTTTCTCTGCTCCTGCAGGGTGTCTGTGTTGGACACTTTCTTCTTTTTCTTCTTCTTTTCTCCTTTCTGAGGTGTCATCAGTTAGTCAAAACAAAAACCAGGGAACGTAGAAAATCTGCCACTCCAAACCACACAGCATGACAAAACCCCAGCACACAACATTAGGTTTTATAAATAATTTTAAGAAAAAAAGCTCTGATCTTTAATATGTAACCGCCACCTTGTCGTGATGACAATGCAACCGGTTAAAAACAAGAAAGGAGTTATCCCAATCTTTCCTTCGTAGCCACTCTTACACCACACTGAACTCAGACAGCTGACAGTACCTTGCGGAGTGACGGCAGTTTCCCCTCATATCGATAAAACCAGCCAAATGCTGAGGATGGAGATGAACACAGGTCACTCTCACAAGTGTGTTAAATTAGATAAATTAGATTAAAATACGGCCTCAGCAAACTCCAAGCAGTGTATCTATGTAAAAAACATTACACTAAAGAGCCACAACACAACACAGCACTCAAAGAGAAAAATGAAAGAAATAGATTGCTCCTGCTCCATTCAGGCACCCTGACTAACATTTAAGACCAATGATGCAAACTGTGTTTCACTAATGCAAAAAAGGCAGCTTTTAACAACAGGACTGGTTAGGTGTCATTAATTTTCTGCAGCATCTAGCAAAATTTAAAAAAAAAGCCAACTAATTCAAATGGCACTGAAAACGCACTCTCCAATGGTTACATTGTGGTTGTCAAAGGAAATCTTGCACTTGTCTGTGTGTACGCTGGTTTGCACGAATGTCCTCCTACAACAGCCGACGACAATGACAGCTGAGGCTCCAGTCTCACTTGTCTGTCCTGCTCTTCCTCCTGGTCTTCCTCTGTGAAGGAGCCGGCTTCATCAGCTTAGAGGAGAGGCCGTGAGAGGAAGCACAGCACACAGAAGTGACAGAGAGAGAGAGACAGAGACGTAGAGCATGCAGAGAGGGGAAATAAGGTGAAATACAGGCAAGAGTTACTTCTAACAACTCTGTGGTTTCAGAAGAAAAGTATGTAGGTTCAAAAGTAGAGGATTCATGCATTTTAGGACAAAGACTCTTTCAGGTGTACTTACGAGAACTCTTGGCTTTCGTAGTCGGGGTGGTTTTTACCTCAGGTGGGGCAGGTGATCGGCTCTTTGGAACGCGGGGGCTCTTAGGGCTCTTGGGCCTGTCTTTGGTTCCCCAGTCCTCCTCCCACTCTCTGTTGTGCTTCTTCTCCACAGCCTCAATCCTACAGAGGACAACAAAACAAGTCAGAGCTGTAAGATATTTTATACATACATGCCAAAACAACACTGAAATGGCACTTTATGGACAAAATTAGTTGTATACTTCTCCAACTCCTCCCTATAGCGCTCCTCTTCCTCTGTAGTTTTCTGAGAGATCTCCATCTGTCTCCTATTCAACACATGATAAAAATACAAAATAAAACTCTCCTGTTTACCTTCTTTGTACCTGATTTATGTAAATGTATGTTGTTCAAACTTATAGAGTACACTGTTCACTCACTGCCTCTCCTTCTCCTGTTGCTCTTTAATGATTTTGTTGGTCTCCAGTGCCACCTTCTTCTGGTGCATCAGCTCCTGCCTGTCCAGCTCCCTGCGGGCCTCCACTGCCAGACGCTCCTCGTCTGTCATGAACAACTCGCTGCCCTGAGCGAGTGACAACAGGAAGAGACGATAATCAGGGAAAGGCATCGTGTACGGCAAGGGTCCTCAAACTTGTGGGCTATGGAGCCCGGCAGGCAAGCCCAAACCAGTCTCCCGGACCAGGGAGAGAGAGGAGATGTCTGTTCTTGTAACGCTAACATCTTTGACGCATATATATGAAAAATACCATGTCAAGTAGTGCTACGAACTCATTCAAATGAAGACAGCACGATAATAAACAAAAAGATGTTTCCTGACCCACCCTGTCCTTTCTCTTTGTTATGCGAGTACGTGTAAATGGTCTAACGCCAACAATGTACACACATTACGAAGTTCTTTCGTCTATATGCATGTATATTTGTGTGAGTGTGTGTGTGTGTGTGTGCGTGTGTGTATGTGTGTCTGTATATATAATTCCATTATAGAAATTTGAATAACCTATAATGATGGTGGATGTACAGCATGTGTCCAAATGACACACACACACACACACACACACACACACACACACACACACATAAATGCATCAGACAGGCACCAAGGGAAACAGTAAATAAGACGGACTGCTTGTCTCAGTTACACAGTCGTCGTCACTGAGTCGCAAGGCAAACAACCTGCCGAGTGACTTGACAGATGATTAATGTTGCCTGCTGCAGCCGGGCTGAGGCACAGGCTAGGTGATGTCTCCAAAACAAAATGGCACATTCATCTGTGCCGTGCAGGAATGCAAATCCATACACGTCAATACGCATCCATAACAGATTATCCCATAACCGTTTTTCTCTCTGACAGAAATACATTTTCTCATGAGTGGTTTCAAAGGTAATTAAGCAGATTTTATCCGCATCCCAGGTTTTTCCTTATCTACATATTATTCTATGATCCCATCCTTTTAAAAAGGGTTGAGTGTCTCATATGCAGACACTCAGTTGTGTCTTCGAGTGAATTCAACGATACTCACAAGAGTTATATGAGAAAAAACACAAGTTATATGAGTTGAGCTGCAATAAAGAACATATATCTATAAATGATTATAGATTTGTCTTAAACATAATGCAGTTAGAGTGTACTTACAGCTCCAGTCAGAACAGTAATAGTCAGACTCCTGCTGCTCTTCAGGGCTCTCACAGCCTGAGAAAATAATAAGAGATCTTCAAATAATGCCCTTAATTTTTTTTATATATTTAATGAATACAATTAAGGGTAATACACATTAAAAGATGGAAGACGCATTTGTGAGTACCCAAAATTATGCACAAATCACTGTACACATTTGTAAATCACATTTTTCATTTGTAGATCATGTAACACACATTTGTGACCATATTGACACTAGTTTCTCTCCATAGTTCTGCAGCTCAGTGAGTTAAGAACAAACACTGCCAGTGATGAGGGGTTTTACTTCTACTGGCAGTTAATACAGATGCCTTCATGGTGCTGTGTGTGCTTTGGATAAAAGGACAACATATACAGAATTGTATATCTATGTAATAATAAAAATGGCTGATAATCTTTGGACTCCAGCTGCCATTATTGCAAAATTCACCTCTTTGTGGTCCGCATTGGTGAATTCCACCCCGTTCACCTCCACAATCTGGTCTCCAACCTACATTTTGGGATAAGACATAGATGCCGTTCACACAAAAGCGAGCAGGTACACGAGCCTCAGAATTTCACAGAGGTGTTCTGGTCATTTTGAGCAATCACCTCAAGTCCAACTTCTGCAGAAAGGGAGCCTGGCTTGACGTTACTGATGTAGATACCAGGTTTCTGGGTTGGACCACTGGAGATGCTGATGCCCATACCCTTGGTTCCCACGAGGCTGAGGAAAACCTTCTTCTCTTTGATTTCTTTGCCTCCGATGGACGCCAAGCCGGCAATGCTGCTTTTTTTCTCCTGGGGCAGTACAGGAAGAGAAGTCCATAAGATGTCTGCTGATGTGATAACTTTCAATACTGAAAAAGCCCACGAAGAAAAAGCTAAGTGTGTCTCTTACCCCCGACTCAGACACAAACTGGTCGACAAACTGCCACTTGAGGGGTTCATCCGATGAGCTGGAGAAATTAAATGCAACGTCATCTCGGCACATTACTCCGCATTTCATCATTCAAACAGCAGATATCCCACAGAGTAACACTAAATAAGCACAGGGAAACCATATTACCATATCAATTCTCTTACCTTTTCACTGGGATCATCCCCACATCTGCACAGATAGAAAAAAATCTAATCAAATGAATGACGCCATTGATGCCAAACAACATTCAGTTTCATGCACATCAATCACGGCGATCGAACAGGAGTTTGTGTTTGACATACGCCTGACTTTGAGCGACACAATCTTCTTCGTCTTGATGAGACTGATGACCTCCTCGTGGATGCAGGAGGAGATGGAGTATCCATTGATGCGCACAATCTCATCACCAACCTATAAATCAGCACAGGATGGGATATTAGGGATGACACCTTTAAATAAACAAAAAAATAAATGCCTGGACCTCCTTGATCCTGGTTTGCTTATGGAATATATAATACAGTACATATTTGAAACTGATAAAATGATTGTATTACATTACATTACGTGTGTATTCTAATGAAAGATTCTTGTGGAAAACTGAATTTGCGCGTACTTTGTTTAGTGAAAGCAAACAATGCTATTTGCATACAGTACAGGCAGGTGCTGTATGCAAGACGCTTTTTCTGTAACTTCAGACAGTTAACTAATGAAATACATTAGCCGGTAATAATGCATTCTACTACATACTACAATATTCCTTTGAACATAGAATCATTTTTTAAAAGTAATTATTTTCTCCCTAGCATTTCCCTAAGTACCTATAATAAAGCTGCAATGTTTTATATCTCTGGGTTTTGTCCAGATATTAGACAGGAGCCTTCCCTCACCTTGGATGTAGTTACAAACCATAATAAACAATGACTGCAGTTATTTCTTTCAATCCAGCATAGATATAGCCCGGCTATAGCTGCACCGTCCTCACTCTAATGTCCATCTGGGTGAAACTGGCCCATCAGTGACAGACATGCAAGCTCTGTGAGCATTTGAAAAACACTGTGCTTTACCCCACCTAGTGGAAACTGGTATTATGACGGACACAGACACAAAATCATTACAATCTGACTGATGAGCCTATAGACACAACAATGGTAACCTGCATAATGTTCACATTAATAAATATATTGATTACGTGGCATGTTATATACAAAAATACACAAATGAAATACAATACACTACCATACCGTACGTATACACATGCATACTATGTAACTGAATAAAAAGAGTATTGGTTTACTTTACCAAAACTAGGAATACTACTACTACTACTACTATAATGACAAAATGATTTCTAATACTACATATGAATAGCTCTTTATACGGTACTTCAACTAAAATCAGCATTCAGTGTTTTAGAAGTAAAATAAATATGTAGTAACATAAAAGGAAATATCACAGTTCACTCATACGTACGTACCTGAAGGCCGACATTCCCGGCCTGACCGTCTTTGACAATCTGTGATATGTAGAGACCAGAGCCAAACTCTAGCCCTCCTCGGACACTCAGACCCAGCCCATCACGATGTGTCCGATCCAAACGCACCTCTTTCAGCTTCCTGCACAATCAAGAGAGAGAGGGAGACATAAAACAGGATGGCAGCAGAATGTATGCGCCGCGTAAAATTTAGAAAGGGGAAAGAGGGAGTGTTTCAATAAGGAAACAAAAGAAATAAGCATGGGGGGTGCTCAGGGATATTATGGTATATTTCAATCTTCTTTGTAGGTTGTTTTTCATCTATGTTGCACTCACCGTGACCTCTTGGGGGTGAGCAGGTCGTACTCCACCTGGTGTTTGAGTGGGATGAGAGGTCGGATGGCGTCAAACAGGGGCAAGCGCTTTGGTTCATTGATGACCAGCTTCAGGTCCCCCACCAGCACTGGTAAATCCATCGACCTGAGAGAGGAGAGGGGGACAACTACCTTTTAAGTTTTGTACATTTACACAATATAATACAAGGTCCCCTGGTCCACTGTCTACAACATGAGTAACTGTGAGTTTACTTTTTGGTACAAGAAACAGGATTTGTAGTATAAATACAGTATGTACTAAAGTTGTACTAAAACAAGCAAAAGGAAATGAAAAGGTTTTGATATCTGCCAATAAGATGCACGTTTCTAAATGACAACAACTACATTAAAACCTGAAACACCTGACAACCAAAGAACTTACCGTAGACTCGAAATTCTTTGCTCATTTTATTCATTTGTTTATTACTATCTAATAATGTTTTTCTGTAAAGGAGTTCTATATTTAAGGATTCCTCCATCCAAGCTTGCATTGTTTGAGCATTAACATAGCCAGGCTTTATATACTGAGTGGTCACATTTAGAGATACTAAATGTGATATTGCATTTAGTTTAAAAGTACAAGTAATAACGGCCCTCGGTGGATCTTATCTAACCACAAGATCATTGAAGTCCGCCCATAAAAGAGTATGCCACTGATTTAGCACCTCACTCCTATAACATTGTCAGACTCATGATGCAGCAGAACCAGAGATATAATCTTTTTATTCCACACAATCTTCTTCCTTGTCAAAACATGGGGCCTACATTACACACAATGCAACTCGACCGCCACCAGTTTAGTGTGTAATGCAAGTAGCAGCTAATGTAGCCTCGAGCTGTTCATTTTAAAACTTGTAGTCTTCAGCCCCAACCAACACCGACTCAAGTGACATCACTTGAGGACACTCAACTCAACACCAACACCTGATGCGTAAGAATCGGTGGAGTTCCCCTTTTATCTTCCATTTCTAATAGTAAAAATATATAGCTATAATATCAAAAACAATCCAATCATCTTGCATTCACAATTCAAAGGAAGATAAAAGGCAACTAGAACAGCAAAGTAAAAGCTACTGTGTAAAATCTGACCACCTGGCCTCCTCTTTAAATTATTAATAGGTGCCATTTCAGCCTTTTGGAGGATGAACATAAAAAGAGCTTTTGTGGATAACTGGCCAGGCTTGTCGGAGCACAGTGGAAACTGATCAGAGGCTTAACCAATGGGGCCACAGAGTTCTGCCTCTGTACAAAGATTAATTGAAACCTAGACCTGTAGCCCCTCGGTCCACCCCCCTCCCCTGCCCTCTGAGATCAGGCTGTTACCAGAAACCCTGATGGAGCACACAGTTTAAACTGCATCAGAAATGAGTGTGACAAGATTAAGAGCTTTTGAAAACTAAACATGAAAATGTTAAAAGTTGGTTAGGAGCAGTAGGGCGTCATTTCACCTGCAGCTAACACAGAACAAGAAGGAATTAAAACAACACGTGAGGCAAATGAGAACAAATGTAGCCTTTTATCTTAGATTATACTGTCTTTTTTTATATTTGTATGTGCAGAAACATTACTAAATGTCACATGTTGAAACACATGGGCGTTACTAATAACACTTTATCAGTTCTCATTCAAAGTGGTAGTTATTTAAGGACACAACCTATTCAATAACCATCAACATTTTATTCGTATAGGAATCTAGGGGTGTGAATATACAGGTGTGTGCTTGACAGAGACACGAAAGAAAACGCAACTTTCTTGCTGACGCACACACTAAAACCACACAAGTGACAGGTGGTACTCACTGGTGATACATGCGGAGGACATCATACAGGTAATCCTTCTCTGCTTCATTTTCAATCAGCAACTCCACCTGCAAGAAAGGACAAACACCTGGTGCCATCAGCCTTCCCACTGCTGACTGTGGAAATGTCAGCCCACAGGCACACACTGTACCTCTCTCCTGTGGTCCTGTCAACACCACAGGGGGGTGAGCCACCTGTGTGTGTCTGCGTGTGTGCGTGTTGGAGTCATACAAACCTGATGGCGGCTCAGCTGCAGCAGAATGGTTTTGAGGAAACGCTTCGGCCAATCACTGATATAACACATTTCACTTTTTTCTTCTGCATAAATCTGTCCCAAACTAGGCTGCGAGCTTCAAAAGCAACCTGAGACGTTTTTTGTTTTGTTTTTTGATAAAACTAAGCTTTGGGGATGATGAGACTCCTTGGACTAAAGCAGGTGTAATGGACTGTCCTTCCCTAACCATCAAACCACTGGGAGGGAATAATGGCAGTACAGCTGAGGAGAGGCTGCAGTAGGAAGGTCAGCAGTGTCGTCTTACATCTCATACACAAACAGAGGTGAACATTCACACCCAACATTCACACACACACACACGCGCGCGCGCGCTTCATCTTAAGCAGTGTGCAATCAAAGATAAGTCTTATAGTGAGCAAAAACACATGTACACATGCACATTCACACACTCCTGTATCCTTTATGTAGGGATTAAAGCATAGATAGATCCCCTATGACTCACTATGTTAATCATAAATGTAGGACCACACTACATGGACCCTGCCGTGAGGTCGCTGTGAGGGTGTGTGTAACATGGTGTTTATGACAGTCATAAATGTTGCTCAGGGCAGTGAGACACAGCCTGAACTACATGCAGACTTTGGCACCATGAAACCAATAAGGCCATTGGTCAGCCATTTTAAAAAGTGCACTGTCTAGATTAGAAGATTGTTTTCATAGAATATATAACTTTGTCCTATTACAATGAACATTGATTGCAGTACATACAACGAACCCCCAGGGAACAAAACACCTTTTAATAGGCACTTTTAAACTGACAAAACAGATAATGCAATTCTTCTGCAAATATACAGTAACTACGCACATTTTCAACCAAACAGAGATACACTGACTATGATAATGTCCCAAAAAGAAACAAAGCCCGATTGTGCAGTGTTGGCCCCTCAGCCTCAATCAACCCGTAAATTGTCCCATCTCTTCCGCTCAGCTGCTCATCTCTGAACGCGGCCTACATTTTCTAATGCTAAGATGCCCTTTGTGAAGAGCCAGCAATATGGGACCCTGACCGTCTGCGTGCAACACAGATGGCTGTGTGATGATCCCTACATGCTCTGGGGCTGAAAACGCCCTGAACATATCATGTTCCCTTCCTTTGGCATCTTTTACTCATAGTTACCTTTTCAGGATGTAATGTGCCAACACCAACCACAAAGCATAGAATAATTTGTGTTTAATTCATGGGACCACATACCATGGATTCAAATAACATTTATTTTATCCTGGACCTCAGCTGCATGATGTTTACCTGGGCCAGACCAGGAACCAGCCATGGGATGAATACAGAATACTTTGTGGCTATTTACTGTTAAGATTTAAAGGCAAAAGGGAAGATCCACTATAGGTATGCCTATAAGTGCCATCTAACAGAACAGTTGTGGGATCTGTAATACCTTGTGAAATTCATGTCACCCTAGACATTCTGAGAAAAGCAGTTATTTCAGTTGAATGAAAATCAATGAATCTATTAGCAACTATAATAGTTCTATCTATCGTTTCTCCTATGGATTTTATACTTCGTGACACACTAGTGATACATTGTATTTTAGCTCTGAACCTACTGCCATACAATTTCTAAATCATGTTTAACTTATTTACATGATTTTTGCTCTTATAAGAGTATCCTTTTGAAAATAGCTCTTGAATGAATTTAACTGTTTCTTTTTCGTGAGGCTGTCGGTCAGGCCTTTGACTGCGTGCGTAACACCGCACTGAACAGACACCTGAGCCAGTGAAGTGACAACCAGGTAGGGAACGAGCTTCTAAATCAATATCCGAAGAGGACAATGTTTGTTTCTTACCTTGTGCCTAAATTCCCGAGCAACTTTTCGCTCCATCGCTGAGAGACAGTAGCAAGCGGACTAACGTGAGCTCCCAGTGTCGGTGAAGTTTGACAGGACTGGACACAGGCTCCGTAAGTCAAGCTAGTCGTGGTAAAATTAGAACATCCGGTTTTCATAGTAAGACAATAATTAAAAAGGATAAAAATGGTTTTGGTAATGAATATGACCAAGGTGAAAATTAACAAAAACATAGCATATGTTACTCTCAAGTAACTATGTCATTTTTGTGTACTTCGTGTTCTCCACACATTTCAAATGTTGGCTTTAATTTTGAAGGGATAAATGTTTAACCTTTTCTTTAGCAAACTTGACAAAACTGTCGAAAGTTGGTGCGTTGTCCATCATTTTGACAATTAGTATTAATTTAGACGCTTAGTTAAACTAGAAAGTGTCTGTAATACAAATACACATTTTAAACACATAAAAATCGCTGGACACACAGAAGGAGCGTTTTACCCAGAAAAAGCTTCTAATTACCTCCTGAACATCGTTTATCATGGTTGACTTACTTTCATTGCAAAAAAACAACAACACAAAATACAAATTATGTGGTATTATTTTTCACGACGTTCCACAGCCCCACAGCTCACACAGTAGCCTCACCTACCCTGCCGCTAGTTGGCGAAATAACAACAACTTCTTCCAGTTTCCCACGAAGAAGTTGAAGAGGCGTAAACTTCCGGGTTTCAAACGCTTGATAGCAACAAGCAACGAACAACACCGCCGCTGTCCTGACCAAAGAGCTGAGAGTTTTCAAAGGCTGTGACGGGTATGTAAAATGTATTAGTATCTTAGCCAATACGCCAGAGATACATTTACTATAGCTATGTTGTTGTGCTGTTATTTGCTGACTTTGTTTTCGCTAAATCTGAAGTTTCACCATCAATATATCATGAAACTGTCTTTCATGATATATTGATATATTGATACAAACGTTATATTTGCTTTGCAACGGGAATGGACATGCTCATTTGTTTTTTCTCAAAGTACCGTTACCCATTAAGTCTGCCCAACTGAGTCGAGATGTCTTTCAGCTTAACTATGTGTTCAAAGCGTTAGAAATGTGTATATATTACTTCTAAGAATAGTAGACTTTGCTTTCAAAACGTCCCGCTCCCCCTAGCGCCCAATCCATGGCACGGTGTGTGTAGCGCATTAAACATTTACATTTTACCCTCTTACCCTGTTACCTCTGTACTGACCATATCATAACACCTCTTCATAACTGTCAAATCCCACCCTAAAAGTTGTTTGAATCATTATATTTTATTTGTTTATTAACCGGTTTTATAACACAATGATTGAAACAATAGTGTACAGGGAAATATTATGACTTTTCCCTGCAACATTAACAGTGATATTTGTTACATGTAGGACTACACATCATTGATTTGTTTATATTTTAGTAGGATGAAATCGGCTGTTTCAATAAGAAACAATTCCCAAAACAATAAAGCCATAACCATAAATTAGCTTTATGGCTTAAAGGAGCAGCAGAGCTTTTTCTGTAATATTCCAGTAGTCATTTGATAATGATTTCGCACAGGGACTCCCCATGCTGAGATCTCTGTATTAACATGTACTATATATTCCATGCATAGCTGGCTCCTGCTAACCCCTCTTACTGGATTTGCAAAGCTTTGTCTGTGTTGCCACTTGCTCCTGCAGAAGGTATGTGACAACCTGCAACAACAAACCAGTTTTGCAGTATTGACGATAGCCACTAATTTTTCTCATTTTTGTTTTCAGTGTTTTGTCCTGGGATGGGATCGCCAACAAAAGATGCAACACCACACAGGTAACATCATATAGTCAACACACAGGAGGACAGACATTTGTGTGGTCTGTCTGCAAGAGAAATGTTGCTGTAGCACTTTAGTGTCCATTGTGAGAAGGATGTAATGCTTTTAACTGTAATCTCCCTGAATGACGCTTTGACTTATTTTGTCAGTCTGGTCCCCCACTGTTATAGTCCCAAGTCTTATCCCACATGGATTTAGGCTTACTCTTTAAGTGGGTTTAAATCCCTGGGTAATCATTCATTTTCATTTCTTGCTGTTTATGGCATTTGCTTCAGACATGTACTGTACATGCACAGGTTAAAACGTTATGTTATCATTTTAAAAGATACTGCAGACCTTATAGTTAAGTGGCTAGAGCAAACACAGAGTGGTCATGACTCAAATATGAAATGTGTGTGTGGTAGTAGATTGGCATACAGAAGTGTCCTCTTCCATATTGGCATATAAATTTCCCCTCCTCCTCTACAGAACCAACATTCGTACCCCTGGTCGAGAACCTGATTCCCCACTTCCCCCCATCCATGAGCGGCTGGCGTACCTGCGTCCCTCCAGGGAGCTACTGGAGTTCTACCGACAGAAGATTGCCCAGTTTGACGGAGAACACGAGGAGCTGCTGCAGATGCTGGAGAAGTTCAAAAGGATCACAGAGGACCAGGTGAGACACAGCTAGGAGGCATATGCGATTGCTGTGTATGTGACATTGCTTTTCACGTACGCCAGAGTATATTCGCCTGTTGTTAACTGGTCTTCTCTCCATCCCGGATATCTTCCCAGCATAAGCTACAGTGGGAGGTACGACAGCGAGAGGGAGAGATTGTGGAGCTGCAAAACGCTCTGAGTGACATGCAGGTCTACCTTTTCCAAGAGAGAGAACAGTCTCTACGGCTTTATGCAGAAAATGACCGACTAAAGATCAGGTGGGTGCACGGTTGATGATGAAACCATAAGAATAAGAAGTCTTTTTCACAGCAGATATTTTAACATGTGACAAGTAAAGGCTGCTTTCCATTTAGGTGTTCCAGATCCATGACCCTGATATCAAGCGTGTTTGATCACTGACAGGTCTTACTGGGACACTTAAATGGAATGGAGCCATCATAATGTTAGTAGTTATACTGTTAGTAGTGCTTTCCCAGATATGACAAGTCAAAAGGCCTGCAGTGAAAAAGGAATATGGGAGGTTAATAGTAATAGGTTAGTGGGCTATCTGACTGGCTGCCATTGGACGTACTGCGTATTATTTCTACATATTATTGAAAGCCCTTAAACAACCTTGGTACACCCATGCAGGTGTTTTCACTTGCCTGTTTAGACCTCTTCTTCTAAGTGTGCATGTACAGACTTGATTGACAGAGTAAGAGAAAACACCTGTGTAGGTGTGCAGGGCCTGTCTTCAATATTGCATTGTCATTATTCTTTTGTACATAAAACTATCTAACCATCTACTCGTTGTACAGAGAGTTGGAGGACAGGAAGAAAATTCAGCACCTTCTTGCCCTGGTGGGTCCTGATGCAGGAGAGATCACATATTTCCACCGGGACCCTCCTCACAAGGTACACATGTTCACTTCATCAAAGACCTTTCTCACAGCGGACATTTTGGCTTGAGGTGCAATTAATCACCTTACTTAATGTTGCATTGGCTGGCACACCTAAATGGAACTGAGGCATCGTTAATGGGATTGGTTACACCTGTATTTTTCCTGCTATCATAAGTCAAAATATCTGCAGTGAAAAAGTTTGACCAACCATCAAATCATTACAATGTAATTTCCCTACATTTTGAAACATAATTTTCAGTGAGTGTTACAGTGTTGCCAGTGAATTGGTGAGGAGTGTCATTACTGATTTGTGTTCCACATATAAGCAAACTGACATGGGAATGCTCATTGCTTATTATTTCTAACAGCAACTTGTCCAGGCTTTAGGCTGTGCTGTAAGAGGACACATTGGTGGTTTGTTGCTTACTTGGACCATATGACTTATAACTGCTGCTCAAGGTGTCTACACAAAAGTTTGACACAAAGGGTTGCATGCATATTTTAATGACTCTGTCATGTATTTCAATTTCAATAAAATTAGAACAAATATTGTTTTGTTTTTTTGTGGATTAACAAAAACTTATAGTTGATTCCACTTTGAATTTGTGCCAGCAAAAGAGGCAAAAAGAAAATCAATTGGCTTGAATATGTTTTGGAGCCACGCTATATGTGATGACTATATTTCAGGTCACTATCACACAGAGGAACGCTGAGTCCAGATTGGAGGACAATCTCAATCTCAGGCCAACAAAGTTAAGACCTGCTGTGACCAGGAAAGGTTTGAAAACATTTTTTGCAAATGCCTTTTCTACATTTAAAATGATTTAAATGCTGATAATTTAAGAAAGATCAATCAAGACATCAACACTGTTATTGTGTTTAAACAAACCTACTATAATGAATAATGACACTATCTGATGTGGGAAAGCAAGGTTCCTTGTGAGTTTTTGGCAGTGAAAAGCAAAAGGATGAATAATTGCTCCAGACAGACTGTGCCATTTTGGTTTTATATCTGTCTAAGCAGAGAGTAGCAGGAGAACAAAATCAGCAGACGGGGTAAATGGAGAGAGCCTGGAGCAATACAGGAACGATAACCAGACGTTGTTACTACAGGTAAGTCTAGGTGTCCACTTTCTGAATGCAGGTAATGGGATTTATGTGCTATCATCTCACAAACGTCCATCACCACTCAATGTTCATTTTGATTATTGAAATGTTCAATGAGGGATGGGAACCTTTTTACCCCATCTCCTGTCTCCACAATTTTGGTGATGAGTGTACCAAGCTTTTATGTTTGTGGCTCATGCTTCCAGGTGGAGGCTCTGCAGGCTCAGATGGAGGAACAAACCCGTCTGGCCAAAGAGCAGGTGGAGTCTCTGCTGGAGGATCGACGGATTAAAACAGAGGAGGCACAGGCACAACGGCACAGAGATCAGGAGCGAATCACAGCTCTGACTGACAAGTGGGTCTGCATGTTTAGTTCACTGCTACTGTACGAGCTACTCAGCACCCTTTTTCATATTGGTCACCTGTGAAGGATAGATTTGGATTTGTTTTTCTTCTTTTTGGAATTATACTTCACTCTGAATGATAATAAAATATCTTCTTCAGCCTGACCTCAATGTATAACTCACTTCCTCTCACATTTGACACCTCAGGCTCCAGCGAACCCAGAACCTGTTGTATGAGAGCACCAAAGATTTCTTACAGCTAAAATTTGACACACGGGCTCATGAGAAGAGCTGGATGGTGGAGAAGGACCGGCTGCTGAGGGAGCTGGACTCCTGCCACAACCGTCTGAGGAAGGCTGGGCCTGCTGGGGCAGAGCTGGGGCGGACGTGGGAGCCGAGCAGCAGCACAGCCCTGCTCCTCCCCCGGCCTCAGCCAGAGTCACAGCAGGCCCACAAGGAGGAGCTAACGGTAATATTTGTTCTTTTTTTCCGTGTATGTTAATTGTGGGCCTAAAGAAATCTTTCCTGCTAACCTATCTGTTATAAAATAATAACAAAATAATGTAAAAATTAAGTTTTTCCCTTAATACAGACTATCAAAGCTCTTTTTGTTTTGGGGTGTTTGTTGTCATTTGTTTAAATTAACCTATTTCATCAGGCAATGCAGGAGGATCTGAAGCAAGCCCACCGTCTGGCAGAGATGTACAGGGAGCAGTGTATTACTCTGGAGACAGAGCTGTCTCAAATCAGAGAGGAAGGGGATGTGGGCAGGGAAATATTTAAGGTACCATGGTTGGACTGATGCTTATGTCTGTAAAATCTTCATACACACCTCTGATTGATTGTTATATATTTCATGGCGATCCCCAAGTTTCTTGTTCCTGATATTTTCGGCTTACTAAATCTTTCTGTCTGCAGGAGCGTTCAGACAAAATGGCCAAGCGTCTTCAGCTGATGACTCAGCGTTATGAGGCGCTGGAGAAGAGGAGGGCCATGGAGGTGGAGGGCTTCAAAACGGACCTGAAGCACCTCAGACAGAAATTCAAAGATGTAGAAAAACAACTCCTTAAGGTAAAAAAAGACTTTCTGAATAACCCATAGTGTCTTGATTCTTTTTCCTGTTTAATTTTGATGGTCTTGATCATGAGAAAATTAAAACAAGCATATTTTGAGCTCTTTTTTTTTTTTTATCATGAACACAGAATAAAATGGTGACGTCAACAGATCATGAATTAATTATTACCTTTACCTTATTGAATGAAACGCATGAGAAATAATTTCACTATTGTCGCCTCCAGCCTTCGTTACTACTGATATCTTTGTTAACATTTAAACTGTTTAACCTGGTGTGAATGTATCCACTGCTTCAGGCTACTCTGAATATTGGGCCCAACCAGGACTTAGCCATTCTGCATGAGGTACGTCAGACCAACACCAGGACAAAGAAGGTTCAGGGTGAGCTGATGGCGCTAAAGGCTAAGATCTATGGACTGGAAAATGAGCTGAGATTTAGCTGAGAAATGGACTGTAATGTCTTGTGTCTGCTTATAGAGGAGAATCTATGTGATGTTTATTATCTCATTGATGTATGTTTGTGCTACTGTGTTTATTACTGAAACTTTGAGTGAATGTTATTTCTATTTTGTACTGTGGACTAATAAAGATGTTTTGCTACAATCATTTTAACTTAATGAACATTAACAACATTGACTGTCAAGCAGTGACAGTGAGCCAGCATGCACAATACCAGGGCCCTGAGACTGAAGCAGCGAAATGGAATTCAGCCATCATTAATGATATTATTTACACATGTGCTTTTCCTAATGTGACATTAAAATGTCTTCTGTTAAAAAGGCCTGTTAGAATGACAAAGGTGTTAGTTGTTCCACTCGAACAGATCTTCGTTATTAATGTATTATGATTATTATGCAGTGAAATCTACATGCCTACTACCTGCATAATGTTTTTTTTGATTAATAGAATATAGCATAAATACGTATTGTATTTATAATCTGCCACCGCCTATCTGAACTTCTTCCTTCTTTTTATTATTCAATGCTCAGAAACGTAACAAACCTGTGGAACTGTCAATGACGTTATATTACGTTTTTTTTGAAAAACAAAACATTTAAATAAGTCTGTGATGGGCAGTTATGATATGGGAGGGCTTCATTTTCTTGATTTCTGTAGTTTTAACAATACTTTGACTGCAAGCAAATATCAGTATAATACTTTATCCCACTATGTTTTTTTTCTTACTGTGGAGTTTTAAGATCCCCTTTGAGGTGTAATTTTTATTTATATATATGTGTGTGTGTGTGTGTGTATATATATATATATATATGTTTTTTGACTGGCTTGTTGGATTCACTTGTCAAATCTATGCTTACATACTGTATTCATTCATACACACACAATCACACCTATATGTCAATGTTTACAGTCATGTACAATACATACACTATGCATATACACATGGACACAGACGGTTTTATCTGTCCCGTTGTTTTTATACTGATTCTGTTTTATCAACTCATCAATCAAAACATATTTCCATTTTGTCATAAACCAAGAGTTAAACCGTGTAAAAGTCAGATCGTATGAAAAGAAATATAAAATAGAAAGGACAAAGACAATAAAGGAGAAAACAGATTAATTAATTAAACAATTAAGTGAAATAAAGGCGGCATGTGCAAACATGTAGCATTTGTTTTTATAAACTTGTAGTTTATCAAATATATAAAATCACTTACAATAAAATACATTTTATATAACATTATTAGTAATACATTACATTTAAAGTATACTGTGTAATGACATCACAACAGAGTCTAAAACTGTGCAAATGTTGAAATGACGGTAAATGGAAAGCTACAATTGTAAAGGAGATTCAGTTTCATTTCTGTAGAAAGCACTATCATTAACAAACTGTGCTTACGGTGGATAACGTGTGACGTAGTGTTGCGCCTGGAAGTTCTGACTCGCGCTAAACTTGCTGCGCATGCTCATCAATTGGTTGTGGTGCGTGCACGGAGTGATGGCAGCTACAGCATGCAGAGGCAGCACAGAGCTGAGTATTGACTGACACTGTTTGAGATACCATGAGCCGTTTCTTCAGTCGTCAGGTGTACTAACTAGGCAGTCACCGTTAGCTCAGCTAAAGTTAGCTCAGCGCTGTGGTTTCTTGTCTCTTGTTTACCCGCCGGCTGTTACACACAAGTAAGTGCCTGGAGAAATGCAGCGAATAAGGACTGTGAAAACCGGTTGGCAGCTGCTGAAATCAAGCTGCGAGGGAGCAGCAAAACAAGTAAACACGTCGCCTTCGACCTCAAGAAATTATAGCAATGTAAGTGGCTGCTTTATTGAAACTGTTTAAATTAAGATGGATGACGTGCGTTTCGTCTTGTAACAATTGGCTGTTGTACTTATATTTCTTCCCCATTTTAATGTTAAAGGGGAAAGAAACATTAAACAGCATACTGAAGCTAATCAGCACACACACTGATGATTACTATGGTGTGTGGTACCCCACATTTACTCCACCAATTACTACTACCATCCAGTTCACTCAGAGTTATCTACTCCAATCAAACTGCAGTGTAATTTATATACTGTGTGAACAAAGTCTCACCCAGTTCCCTGTGTCTGAAGTAACCAGATTATGAGGGTGCTCAGCATGTAGCAAGTTAATGAACAACCCCTTGTTTTCATACTGCACATGCCACCACTCTCTGGCCCAGCTCCCTCCTCAGGGCCCCAACTCATTCGGGCTCCTCTTTGACATCGATGGGGTACTGGTGCGGGGCAGGACACCGATCCCAGCAGCAAAGCAGTGCTTCAGGAACCTGGTGGACCACAATGGGAAATACAAGGTGCCTGTCGTGTTTGTCACCAATGCTGGGAACTGCATGAGGCAGACCAAAGCTGAGCATCTGTCACATCTACTTGATGTGGAGGTAAACTAAACGCTTAACACATTTTTGAATCATTTTAAGAGTCCCCTGCTTGCTTCGTCTTGAGTCGTTTTTTTCTCTGTACTCCCTTCGTCTCAGGTGTCTCCAGACCAAGTGATGCTGTCCCACAGTCCTTTGCGAATGTTTACGCAGTTCCACAAAATGCGTGTGCTGGTGTCGGGACAGGGTCCTGTGGAGGAGGTCGCTCACAAGTATCCTGCACTCCCTCAGGATGTTGACCGTAAAAGTGTGCATGTTCTGTTTGTTCGATGTATTTTTGTTCATGTTCCACTTTGTTATCAGTATGTAATCTTTGTACCCTTTGTTCCCTTTGCTGCGGACTGTCTCAGCGAGGCCCTTTCACAGATTTTCTTGCTTTTTTTTATTTGTCATGAGGGACTGTCATTAATTGAACTTAATATGTGGCTCAGAATAACCCAGTGGTTAATAATACCTTCCTAATATATAAAGAAATATAGTAATTTACACCTCAGGAAACACATTATAGAAGACCAATGCCACATTTCCAACACAAAAAAAGATTGCAAGCAGTTGGTACCTGTGATGTTTTGTTAGACAGAAGCATTTGCTTCATATGTGTTTTGTGGCACATAACTCTTGCTCACCTGTGTATGACTTTAACCTACCAAACTTCAGCCTGGGCTTTCAGGATGTTGTTACTATAGATATGCTCAGAGAGGCATATCCTCTTCTAGATGTCGTGGATCACAACAGAAGACCCAAAGACAGCGTAAGTAGCATTAATGTTGAAACTAGTTTATGTTCAGTTACGGATGAGTTAGACATCTTACCAACTGTGTATAATGTGTTACAGATTCCACCCACCAAAGGCTTACAGCCAATAGATGGTACGGTTCCACACACAGTCAACATTGTAGCTGTAGGTGTAATGCTTAACAATTCATAATGAACACGGGTATGGCTGTCTTTTCATATTATTTCCTTTTTCACCTGTTTGTTCAAACAGCTGTCATCTTATTTGGTGAGCCAATCAGATGGGAGACCAACCTCCAGCTTATCATTGACGTGCTCCTAACAAACGGGAACCCAGACAACGCCTGGAGTTCGATGCAGTACCCTCACATCCCGGTCCTGGCCTGTAACATGGACCTTCTGTGGATGGCCGAGGCGAAGAATCCCAGGTACAGTATGTGTTGGGGGTTTTTAAAATGTAAAAAAATGCACACATTGGGATGCACATTATTAAAAGTTTTACTACACTTACTGTCCCTGTCTTGTAGGTTTGGTCATGGTATGTTCCTGGTGTGCTTAGAGAGCCTGTACAAGAAGGTCACGGGCTATGACCTGAAGTACGAGGCTCTGATTGGTAAACCCAGTGTGGTGACTTATAACTACGCTGAGCTGCTGATTAGACAGCAGGCTGAGAGACTTGGCTGGACCACACCTGTGAAGAGGCTGTATGCTATAGGGTGAGTGACTCAGTCAGCTCTTGACTTTAGAGCCACATTTGACATGTAAGAATCATGTTGTTTGTCGTTTTATCTTTGATGTGAAGTAAAAGCTCCTTGTAATGTGTTGTCACTCCATCTCTTTTTATAGCGATAACCCCATGGCTGACATATACGGCGCCAACCTCTACAACCGCTACCTCCAGGCTTCTCTGCATACCAAGGCCCAGATGCAGGCCAAGAGTGGCAGAGGAGGTGTAGAATCTTTGGCAGGAGCTGCTGATGCCCTTAAAATGACATCGGCAGAACTAGGCGGAGCGTCAAGTGCGTACGGAGCGGAGGAGGACCTCCCCGAGGGGTGCAGCTCCATGCTGGTGTGCACAGGAGTTTACAGCAGAGACCAGCAGGAGCTGCCCTCAGATCCAACGCACACTGTCACTGAGCAAAACATCTTCCACGGTCACAGGGACTTCCGCTTTGACCCCAGCCTCACGCAGCCGTCCTTCATGGTGCAGGATGTAAAGGAGGCGGTGGAGCTGGTGTTTCAGCAGGAAGGTTGTCCTCTGGAGTAGGATGAGTGGCTCGAGTTTCTCAAACTTTGGCTTCATCTCACAGCCGTCCAGTAAATAGCTCTTAACGACCCTTAACTCGTAGCAGCAGAAGCTTTATGAATGTATTTTATTTCTAATCTGTGCCTCTGATTGTCACAGGGGAGATGTAGCCATTACTGTGGCTAGTTCTTAGAGATTTTAAATGCCATAGGATCAGATGCAAAAAGCAGCAATATGCAGTTTTACACTAAACATGGGAAACACACATTTTAAGTCGGTCATTCGTGGTAGAGTGTCACAGACACACACATCCATGTTTCTAATGGCCCTACCTACTGTATGTATATATAGCCAAGGACTCAAGGTCATCAAGTGGGACGTGTGTCCTTTCTTGCCTTTCTCTTTTTTAACACGCATGGATAGTAAAGAATGCAAGTCTAAGTGTTGACTTGCATGCATTTGTACTACAAAACTCAGAATGTTATGAAGCGCAAGTTCATGGATGGGGGTTGAAACATAGTTCAAACAGTTCCTTAAGATGGATAAGATTTTATTCTTTGCACAACACTCTAACTGGGTCATCTTGCCTTTCCAAAATATAGTCGTCGTCTTCCTCCTCCTCCCCCCCGCAGGTCTTAACTAGACCAGTTCTGCTGTTTGTTTTTACTGCTATCATATTTCAGCTTGATTTGTTTTTAATAGAGGGTGAATGCGTAACCACTAATGCTGACGAGATTAAGCTACCATGTTTCAGTTTAGTACCTCAAAAGTTTTGATTTTGGCCTCAATCATGAGTACGGTCGTTTTATTTTAGTACTATTTTGTGAAAGTGTCAGAATTATACAATGTGCCACTGTTTCCACAGAAATGAAAAAGGTTCTGTCAAGTGGCTATAGTTGTGAAGATCTTATGAATGGTTCATGTGAATGTTTGTATTAGAATACTTTTGTGGGGGAACAAATTTGAATTACAGTTGCAGCACCAGTGAAAATTTCATAAAGTGCTGGTTTGTCATATTTGTAACTGACAGGTATAACAATGTATAATTCACAGGTGATGTAAATTGCAGGTTAAAACTATGGAACTCTGGTAATGTACTGTAAAAGGCATACTGTATGAGAGAACAATTAAAAAGGAAGGAAAACAAAAAGTTGCTTGTCAAGTGAAAACATTGTGTATTGTGTAGTACAATCTTAGTACAGAGCTGTGCAGCAGAGGTGTGGTTTGTAATGCTGGAGTCATTATCACATTATCCTCAGAAGAATATTACAAAATACGTTTGATAAGCAACCACCATCTAAAACCTGTGTTACGGATTCCACTAACTGTATAAATATTAAAATTCAAAACACATACAAAACTTATATTCACACACATATTCTCACACACAAAAAAAATGCAACATGTGTAGTCTCTCCTAAAACTAAGCCTCTTTTAAAACAACCTGTACATTGAGTATTCAGGCTGCCACCCCAATCTTCCGAACGAGTCATGTTACGAGTCACGGACATGTTGCTTATGACAACATGTCTGTGCCTCAGTCCACTCAGCACCCACACTTTTTATCCGAGGACACAGTACCATGGACTGGGTGGGAGCTGTTACTTAACATGAATTGAGGCAAGTCTTGAGAGGCTTCATCTATGATGGTCATGCCGTTGCGTGCCAGCAGCTCCCGGGCCATGAGGATGAAGGCCGCCTCCACGTTCTGGGCCTCCTTGGCTGAGGTTTCCAGAGCAGCCAGCACATTGTTGTTTTCTGCCAGAGTGCACGCATCCTCGAACAACACCTGCCTCTGAGCTTGGAGGTCTGACTTATTACCTGCAGTGATGAACAGAACAGGAAGTGGAGCAGACATCTGTATAGCTGTTTTGTCATTTACAGTAGAGCTGAATGTTCTAAAAGGAAAATGCTGAGCAACTAAGGTAACACAGGTCAACAACACTATCAAAGGGGCAAATCACCAAAAGCACTAGAAATTATTATTTATTATTATTATCAATTTCAATTGATTATCAAAGTAGTCAAATTTAATTATAGTATAATTTTCTAATTTTCTCGACTGGTTGTTTCAGCTCAACAGACCAAAACCCAAAGATAATCAGTTTACAATGATATAAAACAGAAAAGCAGCAAATCTTTACTCTGGAGAAGCTGGAACCAGAGAATGATTGGACTTTTTGGTTAATAAATTATTTATACAGTAGAAAAGATGATCAAAATATTAGTATTAACATTAGTTTTCTGCTGTGGACTATTCATTACGGCTTTAAAAATAAATCCCCACATTTGTGTTTAGGAGTAAAATAAACATACAAATAAGCATATAAGCAAATAACAAATGGGTGTAAGGCTGGTCTTTAGTATATTTACTGTCACAGTGACCAATAAACTACCAGCACCATCTGCTTCTGGGAATAAATACGTGAAAGCTAGTGAGCAGAGAAGTTAAAATAGATAGTTAGGATAAGTGGTTGAGAAGTCCAGCTTCTGTCACTCCAAGTAACCTAGCATCAGTAAAAATCCAATGCTCTTACAAAATGTACATAAGAAAATCACACAAGTAAAATGAGAAAAAGAGAATCTAAGAAAAAGACATAAATAGTGCAAAAGTTAAAATATAGGGGAAAAAATATAATAAAATAAAATATATAATAAAACAATGCGTCAACTCTGTCTTGTATGAAAAAAATATTGTAACAATATCCATTTTTATATTATTCATGGTGTTAAAAGACATCTAATTTAAAATAAATGTACAGAACATACATGGAACTTGAAGGGTAGTGTTGATGAAGGGGTACTTGAAGTTGGGAACCGCTGGCGTACTGTGTCCCACACATATGTTTTGGGGTTTACTGATCAACATAAAACCCACTTATTTTCACTCTACTTACCAATGAGGATCAGTAGCACGCTGGCAGCACCATACTGCTCCACCTCCCTGATCCAGTGGGAAACAGATTCAAATGTGGTGCGGCGTGTGATGTCATAGGCTACCATGGCCCCGTGGGCACTGCGGTAGTAGCTCTGAGTTATGGTGCGGAAACGCTCCTGTCCTGCTGTGTCCCACACCTGCATCTGCAATAACACACAAAACACAAATCCAATATGACTTAAACGGTCACAAAATGTAGCTTTAGTATCTCCAAAACATGCATGCTGCGAGCTCTGAAAGTGATCAGTCCTTTTTGAACAATGCTTGTGTGTACAGAACCCCAAACTAAATTAGCATGAGAAGACATACATGCAGGGTGTGTTAACAAATTAACACACCCAGAAAGCTAACACACATAGTATCATTTGCCACTCCTCGAAAGGAAAAAAACACTGATTAACTGAAACAAGCAAAGGGGCTATTTACTTTAAGGCAAGTGTAAATACACAGACATCTCACATATCCATGTTTTTGTTAATATATAAAGATATACCCATAATAAAATGAAATGACCCTAATGTATGTGGCAATGATTGTGCATTGCAAGCTGTGGTCTAGGAATATGTCTGACAAAAGAAATGAACAAAGAAAAATACTTTCCTACCTTCACCTTCTTGCCATCGATGTCCAGGGTACGAACAGTAAAGTCGACCCCGATGGTGTTTTGCTGCTTCTCCGTGAATATGCCAGACTTGAAGCTCTGGACCACACAGGTCTTCCCCACATCCGAGTCCCCGACCAGGATGATTTTAAAAAGAAAGTCAAAAGAGTCCTCAAACTCCGGCCCTGCAGACTGCATGGTGAAGGGAGGAAAATATACACAAAAGACACACTGAGGCTGAAACACTCGATCCAAGGCCTCTGTGCCTCTATGCAACAGAACTGGTTCCTTCCAAGTTGTGTCAATAATAACTGAGACTATTTACAGAAAAAACAGCAGTCACATCCTTGTCAGAAAAAAGGGCATATCAGGTTTATACCAGCTGTAGAATAACAGTTGATGTGGCTCCAGTTGTATATATGTGATCCACATGTAAAGTTGTCCCAGTCTGATTAAACAAAACACTCAAAATTATGAATAATCTCACTGTTAAATCTAGTTTTTATTCCAACAGCTTGCTCCTTCTGTCATTTTTATTCACAGGAAAACAACTCCAAAATCAACTTAGTTATCCCATAGTCAAATTCCTTCTTTCCTGGAAAAGTGAAAGTCCAAAAGTTGTGTTTCTTCATCCTGTACTTGTTTCCATGTCTACGTTACAGTATCAGCCACCTTCTTGGAGTCTTTAACACAAGTGTGGTGTAGTAAGCGCTGCCCTTTAGACTGTCACTCTTTTTGCCCTCTACACCTCCCCCCCCTTCATTCTGAGACTATTATAGACACACCTCTTACCTGTCTTGGTAGGTGTGATCTCCAACTGCCAGCCCACCTGCACCACTGCATCTTGGGATATGGATTTTCTATTCAGGCTCTGTAATATGGCAGAATACAAGAGGCAGCAATAAAACTCACTGACCTGAAACATCATTCATTACAAAAAGTACTGGCTCAGGCATATACTGTACATGTGGATATGATAGGGTTAGATAGATTTAGACATGTTGAGCTTTTTTTTTATAACTAACTTGTTAAGACTTACCATTTTACTGAGTTGGAGGTTCACAGAGAGGCAAAGTGCTGGAGGCTGACTTTAAACAGAGCCTCATGTCTTTATGAAGACAGGTTTTGCTAACAAGGCTCAGTGTGCAAATACCCCTGAGCAAACAGCTTAAACCACACCAGCAATTTAACTACTCCTAACAGAACGTAAACACTTGACGTCTGTCTTAACAGCTGTCCTTTGGACCCCATGCCTACACGTATGAGCCCCCTCACTGACTACTGTCAACCAACACATTCCACAGCAGTCAACAACAGAGGTTAAGCTTAAAATACGCAAGAACAAAACACAACAGACAAATTGAAGACAGCTTAATTGAACATAAAGTGTTATTGAAATAATTTTACCTCAGGCTGCATGCATTGATATCACAGTGAGATGTTAAAACAGAATGAGCTCTGACTCTGAATCAGTCTGTCTCTCTCTCCACCCCCTCACTTGTTTCTGTCGTCATCTCAGCCCATAGAAGAACAAGGCACAGCTGGACACAGAACAATGTGTGAGTGTGAGAGGCACTTGACCAAGCTGGGTTTATCTTTGGCTGTGACCACCAACCACCTTCTGTCTGTTGTGTGGTTGATGCCTTATTATATGCAGTAAAATATGGCTTTGTGATGACACAAATAAGACAAGGACAAGAGGGAAAAAGAACTTTGATTGTGCCTCTTTTATCCAAATGGCAAATTGGTTAAATATACAGGATAGTACAAAATAGACTCCAGGCTTTTAAATGTCTAGCCATGAACATTTATGCTAGACATGATTATGATATGAAAGCTAACTTAAGTATCAGAACAAATTATAAACATCTTTGTAAAATCATGTGAAAATTTTAAATCACTCCAGTGTACAACAAAATATAACACATATATTATAAACTATAATATTGATAAGGTAGCATGTCTTAACTACCACAGCCAAACAACAGAAATACTTCTCAGAAATGATTCAGCAGAGTCTCAGTTCAGGAGCTGTGGTGGTGTGGATGAGTCGTGATGAAATCATATTTGAGCCGTAACTAAGCTACCGTCTTACAGTCATAGACGTGTGTCATCTCCTCAACAGCAACTGTCCTGCACTCGCAGAGTTTCTCAGTCTAAAAGCGGTGCTGGGGCTTTGTTGGCATTTTCGTTGTTTTTGAGTTTTCTTGTCAGACGTCTTATTCAGTGATGTTTCTGGAGGAGGGACGTGAATCGGTTTCCATGGTATCGGATTGTAGAAGCTGGGTGACGGGTAGGATTTGTCGTAGGGACCTGGAAGAAATCAAACCAATACAATACTGATACATAACAAATATCAGCAAGACACATAAATCTAATAAGTTACAATCACATTTGATGCAGTCTGAAACCAACATAGTTATATTTCTACTGTTCCTGGAAGATAAATTGCATGAAATAGATTTTATCAATTGTATGGTGTCAGTTAATCCAAAAACAATAAAACAAAGTTAATAATTTCCAGATGACTGAAATGACCTTACCTGTTGGGTAGCAAGGTGATTTGGGACTTGCTCTGCTTTTATCATTGGATTTTGCCAGCCATTCCTTAAACTTCTCCTCTGACCTCTTGCGGCGCTGTTTCTCCTGCTCCCCCTTCAGGGCAGCTTCCTCCTGTCAAGAAAAAAAAGATCAAAATCTGTCCGTTTCTGCTTGTCAACAATAACATAACATTTAACTTAAAAATCGTTTCATTAAAAGCAGAATAACTTTAAAAGATCAACATTACCTTCTTCTTCTTCTCCAATTCTATTTTTTCTTGGTTCTTCTTCTGCAGCCAGTCTTTGTACTTTTGTTGAGCTTTCTGTTCAATCTCCCTCTGCTTTTCCTGCTGCCTCTGTATCTCCTCCTCCTCTTTGCTCTGTTTTAGAAGTTGCTCGTGCTTCTCCTTGGATTGCAAGAAGAAAACAAATAACAGACATGTCAGCAGTGGAAAGTGTGACATTAGTGTGTAACTAAACACAATTCTGATCAGTTCTACTCAGTCTGCTGTGGTGCTTTGTGTGGTTTTACTGAGTTTAAAGTAGCAGTTTTCTACCTGTTCTCTTTTCATCTTTAGCCATTCTTGGATCTTCTCTTTCATGACAATATTTTTCTGTTCCCGCTCCCTTTCTTCTTGTTCTTTTTTTTCCTTCAGCAACCGCTCCTAATTCAAAAGATATAAAATGTTCTACCCAGAGATTCAGACAGGATGCAATAAGAAAGTATGTTTGGGACTAAGAATAACTTTGAAATAGAGGGGAAAACAATGACTAGCCTTATGGAAACACACAAAAAGCAAAAGAATGTAAGCACTACTGTGATATAAATAATGATTAACTGTGGCTTGCCTCCTCTGCTTTCTTTTCCAATTTGAGACGGTCTTCCTTGGCTTTGTTCACCAGCCACATTTCCCATGCACTGAGAGTAGGCGAGCACGCAGACACCACAGCTGCATTCAGCATCTGTTCTGAATGTGTTCTTGGTAGCTCACATCTTTAACAAAACAGATCTACAATTATACATATTCTACTCTATACTTACAGTGTATCTGTCTGAATCATGCACTCTAGTTTTTGACAACATTTAGAAAGTATTTTAAGATTGAAAGATTAAACAGTACCTGAGTGGTGAAACGCTGCGTCTGGAGGTGTCACTCTGCCTGGGTGAAGTCTGCTGAGCTGAACTGGTCTCCAGGTCTTCATCACTGTCAAAACTGTCATGATAGATGGGAGAAAGCAGAGAAAATGTGTCTTCGTCGTCGGACAGGACGCCGTCGTCCAAGCCCTTGGATGTGTGGAAGTCTTTCCCCTGGCTGGTTTTGACAGGGGTCGAGCTGAAGCCCTTGGACGCAGAGGCAGGACAGTTCGGCATCCTCTTTCCGGACATTACTAAGTTAGCGGAGGTCTGCTTCGAAAAACACAACGTCGACACATGAGAATGTTTTCCACGAGTTATGTGTGAGTTTTGTCTGTTAACTAATGTCAAATAAATCTAGCACATTTTCAGTGAGGCACAGTATACAAACAGAACTAACTAGCTGACGTTTAATGCTCATATCAACATCTTGTTTTCACGGTTAGCAAAGTGGGGCTAACGTTAGCACTCAAAGGTAACTATGCTACCTAACAGCTAGCGTTGGTTAGCCAACTTAATGCGTAAGTAGCTAACTACACAGTGTCTCTAGCTAACTCTGAGAGAACTGTGAACATTTAGTAACCTACCTTTGTTCGTATATTTAAAGAAAAGTCTTGCTGTTGTGCTCGTCTCTTTTACAACGCTGCAGCTGATTTGCAAACAACTTTGTTTCCCATGATACCCCACGCCCCAACGCTCAACTGGACGCTGTTCTGTAACCATGGTGATGCTTGACTCTATGCAGTCTATGCACTCCACACGTTTGTCTCTTCAACTTATCAGTTTTTCTTTTGGACTTATTGGAAAATCATCCCCGATGAACCAGAGTGAACCTACAGAAACTGGAATTTTATGAAACATGTCATTATAGATCTTTAAATTTAAACTACTGTTCTTTAAACTACATTTTACTTAACTTAAGTGTCAGCAATATTCTAGGAATCACACTGTCAGCAGATACAGCATTTACAGTAATGCTAAATTTCGCTTTTTTTCTGAAATAGCCTTCCTTCCTATGACTTAAATCAAACTGATGCTAAAAAAAATTACAAAACAGATATTTATGTCTGCTTCAAAAGGTTGGAACATACTATTACAAGTCATACAGTTATTTTAAGGATGTGTTTACCTTTCATTTACCAGATTTACTTTTTTACAGTGTTCTATAGTTTACCAGCTCAGCTTAATATTCTAACATCAACCAACTTTGCTCCAGTCCTTTGCTGCCACCTCCAGGGAGCTGAGCCCCAGTCTTGTGACAAAGCAGAACTTCTCAGCATGCTCTGTAGGCCTATCATCTGCCTTCCCACCTCATAAGGGAGCAGTACAGTGATCAGCACTACACAACAGTACACTGTTTCTTGTTTGCTCATGGAGTGTAGCAGTGTTGTAAAACTGTTTCAATGTCCTGTGGATAATAGAATTGGCGCAGCACAGAAAGGAAAGTGAAAATATGATCTGCATTTTCAGCTGTGTAATTTGACAGTATGCACAATGGATAAAAACTCATTGCTAATTGATCAACGTGACAAATCCCATAATGTACAATCAAATTGCCATAATTGTCCTCTTTTGCAAAGAAGGCCGTTATCATCTATTCGCATGGTTGATCACGTCTGTATGCTTCGCACCGGGCTTTCAACGTAAACCTATCTGCGTCAGGTGACATAGTATAAAGAGCAAAAATAGTCTGCATTAAGACGAGAAGGAGGCTGTAGTGGATGGATGAATGGATGGATGAGTCAAACACAGGACTTTTACCCAGGAGGCAGGAGTTAGTGTCCCGTGTGATACCAAAAGTCACTGTTGACTTATGTAAAGTTTTAAGTTAGCCTACACAACGTTACAGCACGTGACGTACTTTTCCTAAACCTTACCAAGTAGTTTTGTTATCTAAACCTAAGGTGACATGACATGAGTGATCGTCCATTTGAACAGATGATAACGGCCTTCTGAACCTACTAGTAGGTGTAGCAGGCCCCTTCTAACCCATATAAGAGGCTGATAACCACTGATAACGCTGATTCAATCGAGTGATAACATTAGAAACAGGTGCCTGAGGAACAAAACACAACGACATGACGTGATTGTACAGAACCCAAGTCAATTTAGAGTTTATTCAATGGATGTGTTAAGTTGGGTTGCTCGATTGGATCAAGCGCTCTAAACGCTACGCTGCTGTGATTGGTTGTTTCGCTGTCAGGCAACTGATGACACTCTGGGCATGTTTAAGCCCAGTTCAGACCAAAGATTTGCGACGAGACAAAACCGTTTTAGAACGTCGCAGGGAAAAGTTGCAGCAAGATGCGAGTGTTTGAATAGTAGGTCATCTACATCTAAATAGTTTTCTTGTCTGTGTCTGTGTCATTGACATTTTTTTATTATTTATTCAAAGCAGCACAGACTGTCAGAAAATGACACAAATGTCATTTTTTTTATTCACCTAATGAAAAATAAAAATGCTCTTCTATTCTTTTTATTCAATGGCTGTCTTTCTTATTATGTATTATATTTCTTATGTTATTTTGCATTCTACCTGTTGGTACTTTTATGTTGTAAGTTTACATTGTATATTTGTTACTTTGATATTGTTATTTTTTTATATCTCAGAATGACTTGGCACCTGATTGGAGACGCAACCACAGTTTGGTTGTTGGAGACAGTTACAATAAAGCTCTCTTGAATCTTGAATCTCTTAATTTTCAGATTGATTCCAATTTTACCTCCAATTAGGCATGCTTTCATTGCCTTTCTACTCACATATACACGTTTTAAACATCTGAAAACAATATTTAAGCCTACAGAAAACAATCTTGTTCCAATTCATAAGCAAGACCACTAATCCATCTCTTCATACTAGCTTGTAAAATGCAAAATAAGCTGCTCATGTCTCATCATGAAAGAAAGGAATAAGGACAATTGAAGAAAATCCAGCTTTACTTATTTAGGGGTTACAGGTGTTACAATACGTATGTGGATTCTTGAAAGGGATGTATTTGATCTTATTTTGGTGATATATATTTTGGTCACACATTTCTCAGTGAAAAATGGGAAATGAATGAAACAATTTAGATAATATTATAACTGGTTATTTTTTCCTGAGGTTTTGTGAACAGGTACTCTTTTAGTACGTGTTCAGTGCTTGCCTGGGCTGTGCTTTTTGATTGTGCTTCAGACACTGCTAGATAGACAACAACTGCCTGTTGATCCAGATGAAGTTAACCTGCCAATGCACTCCGATGTCTCACTCTAACTTAACATTATCAGTCTAATTACAAGCCGGCGTTCCAAAATGAGTTTGTACACCGAAGGGCTGCTTTCACAAAGACATGTGGCATTTTGTGAGTGTTTGTAATTACTTGCAGCACTAAATTAATTTTATGTCTTTTTTATGTCTTTTAATGCTAAAGCCCACTGCTTAGGCAACATTATGTGTTCTTGAGTTGTACATTACCATTTAATCTATGACTGCTAACTGAATCATTGCAAACAATTATTCCATTTCAGATAAACAGGATTTTTTTTTAAATAAAGTTTTAAATCAAGTGCCAACAGCATACAGCTAGATCACAATAACTCTGCATCAGTGGTGGAAGAAGTACTCAGATCTCTTAAGTAAAAGTAGTAATATTACATTTTAGAAATAATCTGTTAAGTAAAGTAAAAGTAAAAGTCCTGTGTTCAAAATTTTAGTACAGAAGTATTAGCATCAAATATACTTAAGGTACCAAAAGTGAAAGTACTCATTATGCAGAATGGCCCATTTCAGAATAATGTGCATTATGATCATGAATTATAATTATTGACTAATTAATGTGTACATTACTTTAATGTTGCAGCTGGTAAAGGTGGAGCTAGTTTTAACTACTATATACTGCCGGGTAGCTTAATGTATAAAAATATATTTATGTATTATAATTTATTTGTTGATCATATTTTGTATGAATGATCTCACTCTGCAACTAGTAATTAGAGCTGTCAAATAAATGTAGTGAAGTAATAAGTACAATATTTGCCTCTGAAATGTAGTGCAGTAGAAGTATAAAGTAGCATAAAATGGAATTACTCAAGTAAAGTACAAGTACCTCAAAATTGTACAGTACAGTAAGTGAGTAAATGTACTTAGCTACATTCCACCACTTCTCTGTATAAGTCATTAATGAAACAAACAACGACCACACGTCCGTATCTTCTTGGTAATTATAGAAATATTTCTGGGATGCTCTCTACATCGCTCCCATCCATCACTCCTCCTGGATACAGTTTAATGTGTCAGATCCCTGTGAGGCATCCACAGTTCTGAGTAACACAAGAGGATAATCAGCCACCAGCACGTGCAGAATGCAGGTAGGTGTGTCTGATCCTACGTGTCTCCAGTCCAGCTCCAGAGTCACACCAAAGTGAGGGATTCCAGCTCTGGCCTCTGCTGGTCCCATCTTCGAAGGGCAGGAGTTCTCATTCAGAGCTCTGCATGGTCCATTACTGAATGCATCAAGCCAACCAAGCAGCTCAGCAGCCAGCCCGCTGGCCAGGTGGTATGGTGACAGGAGACCATCAGAGACTGCCAGAGGGCAGAAGCCAAATGCATCAACTCTCCAAGACCCCTCATCCAGACCAGGGACCACCAAGGAAGTCCCGCAAGAAGCTCCAAGTCATCATCTGTGTACTGCTTGTGGAGCTGTGTGAAAGATTCACTTTCTTTGGGATTGTATGCAACATGATTCTCTTCTGCACTGTGAAGCTGGGCTATGATAACTACCTGGCTGTGACAGTCAACCTGTGCTTTATAGGAGCCAGCACCCTGACCCCTGTTCTGGTTGGGTGGTTTGCAGAAACCTGTCTGGGAAGGACCAAGGTGCTTTACTTGTGTGCTTTCCTTCATGTCTTTGGTAAGACACAATGGGTTAAAGGTTGATACATGTTGTCTGATGTAATGAAATTTAAAAATGATTCCGCATCTTGGACAGTATCTTTCTGTTATAACAGGATGGGGTCAAATCTGCCAGGTTAAAAGACAAGATATTTATCTGAATATGTGAAATGAACAAGGAACATGCACAATCATCTGACATATTAGTCACTAGGAATCTTTACCTTTCGTGTGAGTTCATTTCAAAAGAGTTAGCAATTCTGTTTAGGTTCTTAGTCATGGCTCTGCTTCCGTGAAGTCACACTCTTGTTTGAAATCTAGCTGCTAACTACATGCCATGACCTTCACCCGCTCTCGTACATTTCTAGGCACATCCATGCTGCCCGTGGTGGCATTCCCGTTTGAAGATTTCTACATTGACACTCATCACATGACGCACCAGCTGGAACCTCGGGATCAGCAGATCTTGTTCTATACTGGCCTCCTGGCTGCTGCACTGGGCATTGGCGGCATCCGGGCCATCCTCTGTCCCATGGGAGCCTATAGCCTACAGGTCTACAATCAGCACCAGCTCCTGTCCTTCTTCAACTGGTGGGTGGTGTTGCCGTCTGAATACAGTCATTCATTCTTGGTTAGTCAATAATCAGGTTCCAGACAGTCCATTGATATTGTTACTATGATCAGTTTCATCAAGTGTTTCAGTTCAGTTATTCTGCATGGAGATAGGTTTTGGAAAACCAGACCACGTAATTTATTAGTTGATTTTAGAAAACAAACAAAAACTCTAATGCCCCATAGGTGGGGCTTGGGTGGTGGGGAAGTTAAGGTCATAGGTCATTAAACTCAAAATAATGTATCCACTTACACCATGTACACAAATATGCTCTGCAAATTTCTTTAAAATCTGCCAATTAGATTATGAGATATCTTGTGTACAGAGTTGACATTCTGGCGTTTAGGTGGTACTGGTTTATCCCATGGAGAGTGTGAATGTGCTTGGTTAATTTCAAAGCAATCTGCAAATTAGATGTTTATATCTGTATTGCATACCATTGGAAAAACTGTGGTGCTACAGAAAAGGTGGGAGGCCACAGCAGGAAATTTCATGTAAATCTGACCATTAGTTTTGCACATACTTTGTAACTCCCCAAAGAATTGCTCAGGGTGAAAATTTGACCTGACTATGGACTATGGTATTTGATATTATCCTCTGGGGATCATAATAATGTATTCCAAATGTCATGGCAATCCTGCCAGTAGTTGTTGAGATACATTATTGTATAACCAAAGTGTGGGATGGACCAGAAGGCCCCTTCAACCAACCAACCGCTAGTTGAAAAGTCAGATGATCACCAAAGTCAGTAGGATTCATCATCTGGGAAACACGAATGCCTGTACAAAATTTAATGGCAATTCATCCAATAGCTGTTATATTATATATTATATATTAGTGTTGGACCGACCATCAGACCAAATTTCTACAGCCACAGCATCGATGTGGCTAAAAATTGTCTGTGAGTTTCCATCTACTCATGAGTTATTCTGTGACATCTGCAGTCAGTATGCTCTTAAAATGAAAGACTTGTGAGTGTGCTATTTGTTTTATGTTTAGGTTCTACTGGTTGGTCAACCTGAATTCCACTGTGGTGTTTCTGGGTATTGCTTACATCCAGCAGTCTGTGGCCAAAAATCTGGGCTTCCTTATCCCCTTCACCTCTGTGCTGCTGGCTCTAATCGCCATACACATGATGCGGAACAAACTCACCTATAAACCCAAGAAAGGTAACATACGTAAAAAAGAGAGACATTCAGAGACACTTACAAATATACATTATACACATAACATAACTATAAACTTGTAACAAATCACACCAAATAAAGACTTGATTCTGTTCCTTCTTGTGTCCGTCATAGGTGGATCATTATTGACCACACTGGGAGTTTTCTTGAACTCTCTCAAGATGTGCTGCCTCCACTATCGCCACCTGAGTGGAGATGTAGCATCCTGGCTGGACCGGGCCAAAGAGAACAATGGTGGCCGTTACAGTGAAACACATGTAGAAAATGTCAAAGTCCTGGCCAAGCTCTTCCCTCTTTATGGGCTTCAGCTGCTGTACAGAGTCTGCATCACACAGGCAGGTCACTGAGAAAACAATGGGTCTTTATTATAAAGCATGAAAAAGGATAATTTCTATGTTAAGAAAATGTTTCCTACAGATTCCCTCGGGTTACTACATACAGACGATGAACTCAAACCTTCACCTGAACGACCTCCTGTTGCCCATTGGCACCATGAATGTGATCAGCATCCTGCCTCTGCTGCTCTTAGCCCCACTGATCGAGTGTGTGACGACTTGCTACCGCTCCATGGAAAAAACTCCTCTGGCACCTGCGAAAGTCGTCAGTGAGTATTTCTATGTGCCCACATGCACATCCCCACTAATGCACACATTATTTCAGTGTGTTCACCTAAACTTCTCTATGTCTCTCTCGCTCTTCTGCCTCTCTCATCCTCCATCTTTCCTCCCGTAATTATTCTGTAGCCCCCTCTCTCATCACCCCTCCCTCTCCATCCTCCCTTTCCAGTTCTGGGCCATGCGTGTGCCACTCTGTCGGTCCTGGTGGCAGGTTTGTCTGAGCTGCAGAGGAAGTCTTACCCTCTGGTGGAGCAGACTCTGTCTGGAAAAGTTCTGCAAGTGTCGTCCATGCCGTGTTTCCAGCTGGCTCCTCAGTACATCCTACTTGGTCTCGCAGAGGCTCTCGTCACCCCTGCATGTGAGTGAGAGACTTATGACCTCCAATTTCATTCAATACTGCATAATTTCATTACATAGTGCACCTTGCCCAAAACATAAAAACACAAAACTGACACATAATAAAGGCATCCATGGCAGTTGTTACCTTTCCCCGGTTTAGAGATGCAGCCCTGTACGTTACAAATACGCAGCAGGAAAGATGATCAGACATTCCTGCTGTCACTTCCTCTCTGGCAGGTTCCCTCATATCTTTCCAGCTGACCCCGAGCCACATCAGAGGGATCTCCCTGCACTTCCTCACCCTGTCCTATGGAGGGGGCTGCTTTCTGGGAGCCTTCATCATTCAGCTGGTGTACTTTCTCTCTGGAGGTAAAATGATTACAACTACTGTATCGCATGTTTTCTTCCAGTAGCAAATGATAGTAACACTGGAATTTGATTGAAAATCACAATCACAATTTCTGGCACAAGATGTCGCTGATGCTGAACTGACCACAGTGATACTCGTTCACAGGTAACTTCTACCCGAACATACTGCATGATGGGAATCTGGAGAGATTCTTCTTCCTCCTGGCCACACTGATGGCTATAAATACCCTTGTGTTTTGGAGTGTATCTTACAGGTATAGTACTATCTCTAACTATAAGGTGAGGTGAAAAACAAAGCAAATTTCAGCAGGCATGTGTGTTGGCAAAAAACACTTAGTAAGATATAAGAAACTATGGTTAAATTAATAGCCATACTGTAATTTTTGACAAACATATCCTCTCTATTGTTTTACAAAGTTGTAAATCGTGGCTCTAAGTGTGTTTTCTTGTTATTCTGATGTTGTCCAGGTACATAGACCTGAGTGTGCAGGGTAAAGCGCTGACCATCAGCCCTCTGACTGAGAAGCTGCTGCATTACGAGGCCTGTCTGCAGTTCTATGACACTCTGGATCGCTCCTACAAAAACGCCCCCATTAAATCTATTTTATGACTGTCTTCATTACGATCTCTATTGGTAGTGGCGCTGGCGCTGCATGTGTCTATGTCCAAATCTGTAACTTTGGGGATTGCGGGCTGAACTGTATAAATGAAATACATGGAATGTAAATATGTTTGTTGTCTTTTACAATCATGTTGTATAATTTGCGCATATAATCATCATAATGTCCCTTACTGTATGTCACCAAACCTTGGGTTATTTTCCTTTTGTAAATGGGCTGTATATGAGTGAATTCTTTTGAGATCCCATTAAATTAAATAAACATTAGACATATCATTAGCAAAGCATTGTCCTTTACTTGAGTTTATTAATCTAAAGCAAAGTCAGTCTGCTTGACTGATTTTTTTGATAGTTAAAAATAAAGAATAAGCACAGCAGTAGTTAGAATCATCGAAGATTAAAACATAATAAAGACCAAAAGGCTTATTTCCACTGTGGTCCTCCAACATACAACAAACAACACAACAAAAACATGAAACAGACAAGAAGAGAAAACAGACATACAATGGCGGAGCGGCACAGCCTGCATGTTCCAAGCTCTCTGCATAGTATAAATCAGGCTATAAGTTACTGAGAAACCATGTATTCAAGGCCACTTTGAAGATGCCCTCTGATGTGATCAATTTTAGGCTTGAAGGAAGATTATTTTGCTGTAAAGAATAAAGAACAGAATAAAAAATGTTTTTAACCATCAAAGTCCTTAAATGAAACAAGTTTTTTTAACTACCTCATGTAAAATAGTTGTGTGTCTTTTATCACCTTTAAAAATAATCCCATCATGATTATATACAAGAAATATCTTGATAATTTTGACTCTCTTCTCAACTGTTTTAAGCTTTGGTAGCGTTGGTTTTAAGAATACCCTTATTCGTTTGTTTTGTGCCTTCTAGAGTTTATCACCATTGCCATTGAACAAGCCTTAAATGTGGTAATTAATAATCCAACTTAAAAACATTTCTGAAAAGCTGAAAAAAGAAAAACAATTGAACAGTTTTTACCAACAAAGAAGCCAAAATATGACAAAAACATTTCAGTTTTCCACTTTTTAATTCGTAATCAAGATTATCAGTCTGTTCGAAATGACTTATTTACATTAATACATGTCTCTCACACATGCAAAACTTTGCATATGTTAATATTAATCATACTTGTGTGCTTTTTTCTATCCCTGAATCATAAATGGCAGCTAGTCCTGCAGCTAACATTTTTTAATGTAGACTTAGATGCTGCATATTTTCAGTGTTGAACCTAAATCAACAGAAAACCCAGGATAGAGAGGTTCAGTGAAGGTGGTCTGGATTTGGTGCAGCAGTGTCAACCTGTCAGGGTCAGAAACACTGTAGAAGTCCAGTGTTCCTGCTTCGTAATCAAGGTGCAAACCTACTCTGCGGGAGCAAGCTGGAGGAATGTGGCCCTTGTGAAGATTATTGTGCCAAAAAGTGTAGCCAGATGAAGAGCAGGTTAGCTTCCAGGAGAGATCATTGTGGCCAAAACAGCAATCTTTCCCTGAACCCTTTCTTTTAATGCCTTTGTACGACACAGCCAAATCGACAATGCCACCGTCCCACTCCACCTCCCAGTAGTGGCTGCTGTCAAGGCCCTCTTTGCACAGAGCCTGGTGATAGTAGGTGAATCTGTCAGGGTGATCAGGATGAGCCTGGTCCTGGCCACTCCATGATATCTCTCTGTTTCCATCAGACAAGCAAAGACATGCAGCCACTGTGTCTGGATCCACCTCCACTTTACAGTCTGCAGGGAAAGATGAAACACTCATTTAGCTGGTGAAGCTTTCATGTACATTTGTGCCGATACCTATACAATGTGAACTAACATCATGCTTACTTTTATATTTCATCAAAAGATATGTCCTTGTTATTTTCACACACATCCTTGGCATTTTTGACACTGTGATGAAAAGAAAGGAAAAAAACACATTGATCATTGCGTCTATACAATAACAGGAGATATACTGACCAGATCAGACAAATTATAGGGTTCAGAGATCCAAAGAGATCCTGGTCACACTTACACATGTTTTTTTCAGAATGACTGGATAATTCATTCTTTTCTTTGTTGCAGATATTTTTCAGTTTATTTTCCTGTTCAGTAACAAACTCTGACACCATGTCAAGCCTTTCACACAAGTCTGTGAATACAGGGAGGTCACCCAGGGCCTGGAAACTCTGCAAGGGAAACAAATACATGGTGTGAATTTAAAAAAAGCAAACATTTTTAAATTTAGCATCAAAAATTTGATACAAAATGGTATACACTTCTGAAGACTAAAACTGAAGTGCCACAAAACATGTCACCACCTGAAGAAACTGAATGGGGTCCTCTGTTAGTGAAAGCTGGTCCAGCTCATCCTCTCTCCTCCTCAGCTCAAACACTTGACGATTCAGTCGCCCGAGACGACTGTTGGTCCAGTCCACTCCAGCTTTCTCTGCTTCTCCAACTTTCTCTCTCATCTCAGAGCACTTCCTCTCCACAGAGTGGACGTATAAACGGATGTGTTCCGCACACAACCGCTCAAAGTCATCACACGCCTCCCATGCAGCATCCTTGTAGGAAACGTGCAATATTTGTCCTGTTATGACTGATGACATTTTGAATTACAGCATATTTACAATAGTCCTGGGCTACTTTACAGTTCCTTCAACTATTCTGCAACATATGAGAAGTAACTGGATTTATTAGGGGTTTACTTTTTTTGTTTCCATTTTTAAAACATGTCAAACATTTGAAATTCAACTCTTTTTTTTTGTAGTCTGTGATAGTGGTCTAGGTCAGTGGTTCCCAACCTGGGGTTCTGAGACCTCCCAAGATAAACCTTAGTGGTTGCAAGTTGATCAACAGGCTAGGGAATGACATACACAAAATTATATATATATTTTTCAACACTTTCTAAACATTGATTTTTTTCATTCTTCCTGCTGGTGTCTGTATACAGCCTGCATATACCAAGCCTGTTTTCTTCCCCTTCAAGACATTTTCTACAATTTATTTAGTATAAAACAACTTCCCCTCAGCATTGTGTTACACTTGGTTGTCAAACACATTATGCCCACAAAGGGAAATTCCCACGGAATTTACACCCACATCCATTTCCTCTTTTCCAGGAGATCTTTGTCTGTCTGTTAACAGCAGTAAACCCAAGCAGGACACTTTGATTATCTTGTATCCATGTTTTAAAAATAAAGGCATGCATTGATGAATAAAAGAAAAAGGATAGGCTACTCATGTTTGTTGATGACACTCACTCTTATAGAGTCTGCAGCCCGCCTCAGCTCTGCCATTTTCGCCTCTGATTTTGGCACTCTGTCTGCAATTTCCTGTTTAGTCCGCTCCAATAGTCTCTGTTGAAACACAAACCAGGAGCTTTTCAGAACCTCAGTGACATTAAAAGGACGGGCAACAAATTACTTCAGCATGGGGCTGAACTGAATTACCTGCATTTCACACTTTTCTGCTGCAACTGTCACAGTGTCATGGCCTTTGTGCTCATCCATCACACACAGCAGGCATATGAACTGCCGATCAGTGCGGCAGTAAATCTCCAGAAGTTTGTCATGACGGCCACAGATGCTGTCTTTGATCCTCGCAGAGGCTTGAATCAGATTGTGTTTTTTTAATGGTGGCACTTCAAAGTGAGGCTTCAGATGAGTCTCACAGTAAGAGGTCAAACACACGAGACAGAACATGGAAGCTTTACTTTTTACCCCTGTGCAAGCGTCACACTGCACATCACCAGGTGCAGCATAGGTGTCATCACCAGCAGTAGCAGCAGCAGCATTTTGACTGGTTGTCCTCCTGTGTTCCTCCAACAGGTCAGCCAGAAGTGTGTTCCTCTTCAGAGCAGGCCTCGGGTAGAAAGTCTGCCTGCACTGAGGGCAGCTGTACGTTCTTCCTCTGTCACTATTTCTATCCCAGAAGGTATTGATGCATGTTATACAGTAACTGTGTCCACAGGCGGTCGTCACTGGATCCTGCAGTACCTGTAAACAGATGGAGCAGTCGAACAGATCATGACTGTAAGCCATTTTCTCCCGCTCAGGCTGACGGAGTTACTTTTCTTTTCTCTGAAGGAGAAGGAGTGGCTTGTTGGCAGTGACAGAGATGTTGACTGTGCAGTCTGTGTGAGTGTGCGTGGCAAACAAAGTGCATAACCACATTATCAGAGTCAAACATTAACAAGTGGAAGTTCAAATTCTACATGAGTCAAAGTACTCAACTTTAGTTGAGATTATTTAATCACACATTGGAGTAGCCAACTTGCTTTAAAACTCACTGACGACGTGCTGACGTACTGCGGTAAGCGTATTGCATCATTTCCGGTTGCCGGTTGCCGGTGCTTCTGTGTTACTGGTTGTGTATTCTGCTGCTCCAGCTAAACTCAGTTAATTTTGTCATGGTCTTCACTACAGCGGCCGCTGTAATTACTCGCTATACACTTAAGCGTACACAAGTTCTGCTTAAGCACTCACAGCTCTCTAATGTTAGCGACTTTCCGCTAACCCCACAGCTGTTTACACGCTATTCAGTCGCTTGCTACTGCACTTTAGCTTAGCAGTTAGCAGTTAGCTTCTCTCTCTCTCTCCTGCTCGGTGTGTCAAATGTTTAGTTATTCCTCTGCCTCCTTTAGCAATAATGGTACGTGTAACAAATGTAGTTTATTCACCGTGTTGGAGGCGAGGCTTAGTGAGTTAGAGTCGCGGCTCCGCACCATGGAAAGTCAGTCAGCTGTAGCTAGCCAGCCTCTGCGCTTCCACAGTTACCCAGCCTAAACTCCATAGAGAGGGTGTCTGCCCCCCGACCACTAAAATTCTTTAAATC